>BMAV01009299.1:95601-107652 GCA_019973955.1 Trichonephila inaurata madagascariensis
ATTTTTTTTTTTTTTTTGTTCAAATTTTTAATCCATGTATATTTTTTCCATTTTTTTTGCAAGATATTTATCAATAAGCAATAAATTTTCGAAAAAAAAAAGCTTTAATGGACCATAATTAAGTCAGTTAAGGCGAAAATAGGGAGATAAATAATTTCACGTATCAATTGTGAAGGAATTTTTTGCGCAATAATACAATGAAATAATAGAAAAAAAAAGACACACACACACACACAAGCATTTAAATTACTAAGATATATGTATATTCATTACTGAATAGTTTGTTATAAAAAAAGCTTTTTAATTATTTTAAAGGGTGTTGGAAACCTAAAATCTTCTTAATATGACAATTTTAAGATTTTTACGCTTTTAAGTTGTATGGATTTTAACTTTTCTAAAAATACATTACTTTAACCCCTAGAGCAATTAGAAGCCCTTTTTTAAAACCTATATTTAAACATTCATTTATTCTAGACCACGCATTTAAACGGCTAAAAATGTAGAGAAATTATTTTGTTCCCGTTTAAAGGTTGAATGAATGTTGGAAATCAAAACATTCAATCCCCAGTATTGGTAAAAAAATGTTTACATGGAGGTACACAAATTCCCAATGCAAGTGTAAACAACGTAATATGGTCTCGTGTACCGAAGAAAATATTTGTATAAATATAAGAATTATCAATGGGTACATTCGATGCAATTTCAGAAATTTTGAGAAAATTTAATATTGAGCCTGGTGATTACACGGTACAGGCAATGAAACTCCTCGACAAAAAGATTCCGTTAAAGGCTAAATTCTCATGTTTATAAGAAACAAAGGAAGTTAGGAAAGAAAAAAAAGACTTAAAAGGAAGAGAGAGGATGATGAGACTAACCAAAATGTAGATCATGTGGAGTATGAGGAGGGATGTTTTAATAAAAAAGTAATCAAACACTAAAGTTCATTTGTCTCAAAATGTAAATTTTTGATGTTCGATGTATCTTTTCTAGGAAAATAATGTTCACTGGTATGTAAAATTTTATGTATCTTTTTTCTAGGAAAATAATGCTCGACTGTATGTAAAATTTTTATGACATATTTATAATGACAGCTAATATATACTAAAAAGAGCTTTTCGTAAAAAAATCAACAATTTATTTTTTACAAATTTTTTATGTTAAAAATGGGTCAAATTTCACTATGTTCGATAAAATATTTTATAAATTATAGAAAAATTCAAAATTAGCTAAAAGCTCATTTCAGTTTAATGAGAAAGATATACTTAAGTTATATGAAGCACACACACACACATTTCAAGCAGGTGCATAAGTTAGATTTTGAGAAAAGGTACATCGAAAGCAGCCAATTTAGCATTGTCGGTGTAGAGGTGTCAGACTCCCCTTAAACGCTTTTAAGCAGCTAAATGTGTTAGAAGAAAATACTCGTCATTGAGAAGTTTCTGGATTATGTGACATGACGAGTATACTCGTCATGCGAAAAAATAGTGACACACTATTGGTTGTTTAAATTGTAATTTTTCAGAAAAACAAAACATTCTCAAATTTCAAGATCTTGAGAATATTTTGAGGACAGGCCGGAGTAAAATAAACAAACAAACAAAAAATTGAAAATTTTACACTGAATTGATGCGTCCTAAAAAGCACCAGCTGAAACAGCGTATATGTTTCCAAAAGGAATTTGTTTATGTCTGATGAGAATGTTTTCCAGATAAGAGTTTAAAAGGGATAAAAAAAAATCGGAATTATATATTTAATTTTTTTATATACTTCATTTTTTTCTTCCTCTTTTCCAGTAATTGGTATGTAAAGTACGTTTATGTTAACCAAATAAATAAGAATTAGTAATAAAATTGGCAAACCTATCTTTTTGATCCAATATTTTAACAGCGACCATTTGTGATTGACGAGTAAAGCCGTCATCGCTCGATTTCCGTGACACACATAGCTTTACACTTTCAAACGGGGTGCTGCAGTTAACTGGTTAAATGAAACGTAATATCACGTAATGTTTTATGTTTGAAAGAAAAATTTTAAAAATAATTTTTTTTTCTCTTACACTGAATTTTTTGTAATTGGTATTTACTTCATATATTTTACATAGCTTTTTATTTGAAAATTGTTTAATTTCAATTTAAGTTCCATTTCCATTTAAGTTTTGTAAAAATTTGCTTTCTATAAAAGAATTTTAATAAATAAAGGCTGATTTTTTTGCAGGTAAAAATGTTTTTGATCAGAAGTGTCCAAACATTTTAATATACGTACACCTAGACGCAAACAATAATAAGAAATACTCTATATAACATATGATTAAAAGTATCTTGACCACTTGTTCGTTCTGCCTTTTTTTTTGGAAATCAATAAAACGTTAGTATGAGATTAAGCCATCTTTTTTGCTGAAGTAACAGCTATGGCAGCGTTTCTCAAACTGTGGGGTGCGCAATCCTTGAGGGGTGATAACTATACGAGAAGGGCGCGAGCATATTGAAAAATCGAAACCAAAAGATTATTTTTAAAAAGAATTATTAATTTACTTAAAGTTAGCAAAAAAAAAAAAAAAACGCATTCTGACATGTAAAAAATAAAATGCACATTTGCACTGATATAATACACTTATAAATGTATTAGTACTGCACTGTATTTTATAATTAATTTATCAATACTAAGTTAAGAACAAGCTTAATAATTACCAGTGATCCCCATGGGCTTGTCATATATAAAAATTAACACTTCTCTTGATAATTTGTATGGTTTATACCTAATCACTTAACTGCCGATTAAAAGTTACGCGATTCACTCCCCAATGCCACCGTTTTCCACGCAGGCGTGCGTTTCTGATGTATTGGGGGAGGATAAAAAGAGGAATAAATAAGTAAAACTTTATCTAAAATAAGAAAATCTTTCGCGCGCGCAAACACTGTCAAGGTCCGTTTATTGAATTCCAAAGCCTTTGGAATAATTTTATGGATAGCAGTGCACAGAGAAGATCGTACTTCGGAAAGACGTATATATACGCCCGGAGCAATTAACGCCTTTATATATGCAGCTGGAACTTGAGAGGTTAAAGTCATTTTGAGTATTATTGGGTTAAAACATTGTTATTGTATGGAGGGGGAGGGGTGCGATGAAAATTATAAGATTGAATATTGGGGCCCAAATATTGTAAGATTGAGTAATACTGAGCTACGGGCAAAGTAATGTCCTTGCTTTTGGAAAATTGGACCTGGAATTATTCGTCGTTCTTGAAGAATACTGATTACTTCCATCGTCGACTTGGATTGTCGTAATGTAGCTCACTGTAGACATTTTAATTTATTCTACTGGCCTTTTATGGAACTTGGTTCTGGGTTTTCTGAGGGCGTTAGCTCAAATTCTGAGCATGCTTCAGAAAACCACCGCTGCACCGCATGAGAAGTATGGAGAGGAGGATGATCCTCTTTGAACTGTTGCTACAATGCACGTAGTGTGTAATTGTCCAAAATGTTTAGGTAGACCCTTTGGTTCCTTGCACAGGAACCAAATTACGCCGGTCGATACGTGAAAAACACCTCCAAAAAATTATGTCTTCACTACTAAATTTTGTTTGGGGCACAATATAGTCAGTTTCAAAATGTTCATCAGATAATAACCATACCTAGTGAATTGTCAGATAGTATAACGATTCTTCTAGCACCATAACACATGACGGCACTGTTCAAGGTCCTAGCGTTGCAAACTTCTGTTCCAGTGTAAGCGGCGCTTGGCATTGGTAGTGGTATTGTTTGGATTAAAAGCAATGACGTAGCTACCAATGGACTAGTCGGTGCCATGCACCGGGGCCCTCGAGCCCCAAACTAGCCGAACTTCCGATATATTCTCTCAAATTTAAGATAGAAATATAAAAAGTTGCAACAAAATTATAATCACGGCAATTAAGTTGAAAGTAAGTTTGAACTTGTAGAGAAATACCCTAAATACTTTCCGTTGTTTTTTAAGTGTTGCGAACTTTACTTATTGAAAAGTTTATATAATTGAATTTTTTTTACATCTTTCTATAAACTATTACTTGAAAGTTCCATGAAAAATCATACCATAGTTATTATTACATCTTAAAAACCTACAAAAGAGGCAATTCCTTCCTAGTTACATTCTGTCTTTAAGAACAATGATTCCCAGTAAGCTAGTTTCCTTTTTCAATGTTTCGCAGTCATCACGTATCTACAGTAGACTGATGTAGTGTTATCTCTCCCCCTCTAGTCTTTTGCAGAGATTTTTTTTTAACATAATTATAATAATATTATATTTTATTTATTTTTTTGCTCATACGTATTTTTTGTATCATTTTCTGTCTATTTCAGTGGATTATTTACTAGCTCTATGCCCTCTGTTGGGTGAGTTTGATTCTCCCAAATAAATAGCCAGGATTCTCTAACAACGTTTTGTAGCATTGAATTACGTTTCTACTTCCTTTTAATGTTAGCAAAAACTCAGGCAAATACGAAATGCATTGCATAAATTATGAAACTGAAATTATGTATAAGAAAAGAAACCCAGTGAGGTGCACTTAAGCTCAAAAAATGCCAAGAAAAAGATAGTAGAAAATTGTAGCTTTGTATATTTAAAATATTCATATATTTTTACTTGATAAACCCCAACCTAGATAGGGCCATCATTTTTTTTTAGCACCAGTGATTTTGGGTATCTAATTACTCATTGCTTAAAAGAAGTACCTACAGCCTATTAACCATTATTTAGAAGTTTGCAACAAACTGTCCTTTTACTGATGTTGCATCCAGAGGCTTCTTGGAGAATTTCTGACAGTATTTCTTCCACAGATTCCATACTACTTGCTTTCAAAACTCTCCAGTGTTCTGTGGTCCCTGTCTGCTAAACGGATGATCTGCCAGATCGTGGCTGAACAATTCTACTTCACAATAACCTCATACACCAGAACTTCTCTAACTTTCAAAACCCATGACCCACTTTTTAATCTTCATTTTCATCGCGCCCCCCATACAATAACAATGTATTGAATTCAATAATACTATACTTTGACACTAAGGCTACAATACGAATTTAACCTCTTATGTGCCACCGACGTAAATAAACGTCTCGCTCAGTCAAAGCATTAATTTTCTGGACGTATATATACGTATTTCCGAAGTGCGATTTTTTCTGTGCAGTAATATCCATAAAATTATTCCGGAGGCTTTGAAATGCAATAAATAAACCTTGAAAGTGTTTGCGAAGGCTTTATTTACTTCAGAGGATTTTTCTTGTTTATTCCTTTTCTCTCTGTCTTTCTTCTCCCCCTCCCCCTAAAAAAACATCAAAATACTCTCTTCTACATGGAAAACGGTGGCATTAGGAAGCGAATCGCTTAACTTTTAATCGGCAGTTAAGGAATTAATTATAAGCCATACACATTATCAAGATAAGTGTTAATACAAACCCATGGGGTCACTGATAATTATCCAATTTGTTCTTAACTTAGTATTGTTACAGTAATAATAAAATACATAGTACAGTATACATTTATAAGTGTATTATATCAGTGTAAATGTTAATTTTATTTTTTGTATGTCACAAAGTATATATTTTGTTTGTTTACTTTCAGTAAATTAATTTTTATAATCTTTTATTTTAGACTTTTCAATATGATCACGCCCCCCAATGGGGGCACTCCCCACAGTTTGAGAAACGCTGTCATACACAATAGGATGGGACAATTAAAATTGCAGAAATGTCACGATCAGATTTTACTCACCGATTACTGCCATCCACATCACCACGTTCAAAATCATTAGCTCACATTTCTCTCTTATTAAACTTTTCTATCCGAGAAATTATGAATGCGAACTAGTTCGACTTTTATACAAACCTGAGTGAGTGAATATTAACGTCATACTGTTCAGCTACACGAGGGCTTTTGGCGACGGACCACGTAATTTTGAACCATGGTCAAGTGACGTGGACGACAGCTGAGCTGGCACCCCCCTTTCCTAACTACCACATCACACCAAAGGGAGGACGTATCAGCTCTTGACAGATTTAACGTGCATCGTTGCCCTACACGACGGGTCTTTAGTGGTACTGGCTCGAACTCACACACACACACACATGACATGCCTGCCATGATCTGATACCTTGACCACTGGACTACATATAAACCTGAGAGTCAGCTAGATGTCACACGCCAAATCTACTAATTCAAAGATGGTTTGGATACTTTTTTTCATACAGTGTATACCATTAGCCAGCGTTTCTCAAACTGTAGGGTGCTCTACCCTTGAGGGCGGGATGACCCTGCGAGGCGGGCGCGAGCTTATTGAAAAGTTGAAAATAAAAGATTTTTTAAAAGAATTATTAATTTACTGAAAGAAACAAAATACATTCTGTCGCAATAAAAAACAAAGTACACCCTTACACTGATATAATACACTTATAAATGTATCAATACTGAACAATGTATTTCTGATAACTAACTATTCTAAATTAACAGCAAATTTAACAATTACCAGTGACTCTATGGGCTTGTAATATAAAAAAATTATATACAAAATTTAACATGTATCTCGATAATTAATCCCTTAACTGCCAATTAAAAGTTACGCGATTCGCTCCTTAATGCCGTTTTCCACGTAAGCGCGTGCATGTGGTGTATGGGGGGGGGAGGAGAGAAAAGGACTAAATAAGAAAATTCTCTGAAATAAGTAAATTCTTCGCAAACAATGTCACGATCATTTTATTCTATTCCAAATAATTTTATTGGTAAAAGTGTACATAATAAATCGTACTTAAAAAGACATATATATACGTCAGGGGCAATTAATGCACTTGCTGAGCGAGAGGTTTATGTACGCCGGTGGAACTTAAGAGGTTAAATTCGTAGTGTAGCTTTAGTGTCAAGTGATATTATTATTGAATGGTATTATATAGAGGGCGGTGCGATTAAACTTATGATTGAATATTTAGTCGCAAATATTGAAAGTTTGAGAAGCACTGCCATAAGCCTAATTTTTTCAGTTATCCCCCTCTCTTTTGGACATCCATAGTTTCCATGTAGCTTCGAAATGAAATATTAATAATGAAAGCACTGTAGTTGAAAAGATGAGGAAGTTTGAAGAGTGGGATCCTTGCTTGGGCTTATCCTTATCACGTGCTTATGGCTTAAAATTACGATGTGTGTCATCACAATAGTTCTTGAGTTGCTACGAAGTTACATACAATCAATCAATCAAGACCTCTCATATAAAAGTCTTAAAGTAAGGACGATATTTAGGATTTAGTGATGCTCTTATAATTTTTCTATTTCATGATCAGATATACTGTATTTGATAAAAATGGGTGACGTGTCCCCGGGAGTCACAAGCAATTTCTCCATTTTAGACTTTTTCCCTATTATTCCAATTACATTTTCTTCCATCTTTGGATTTAGAGTTTTGTGAAGTTCACAGAAATTCGTTTTTAGTTAGCTGCAACTTCGCCAGATATGGCCAGTAAGTACAACACATTCCTTTTAGTTTAAAATCGTAAGAATATTTATGACCTGGATTTATATTTCCCCCTAAGTTTAAATGTGTTATTGTTGAAAAAATAGATTTTTCCTATTTAAAGTCAAATATTCGACACACACACACAATTTAAAAAATATCTATTACACTCAAATTTAAATGCTTGTTTTGAAATATATTCTTCCCTCCTTAAAATATTAAAGATATTCCCCCAATCACTATATCAGATTCGTATTTTCAGTGTTATGAATAAAGTGTGTTATGTAGTCTAATTTAGAGCTATCTATTTTTTTTCTTTCAAATGGGGGGCTTCGGATTGTTAATTACCATTGAAGAAATAGTACTACCCCCCCCCCGTAGCTGGTATAACTTTTTAGTGTGGTCCCATATAGTTAGATACCAACTGCTACAATGTATTTTTGCACACACCCCTCAGTTTCCTCCCCAGAAGAGGCACCTGAGCTCTAACTAAGCGAAATCATGTAAGGAATTTTAATTTTGCCGAGAGCTTCCTAGCCAAACAGCCATTCTAGAGATCTTTAACATGCCGCATAATCGTACGACATGGAAGCTGTCGATTTTTGCCTCATGAAAATCCACTGATTTGGGCTGGGGTAGGGATGGCGATCTGAGATCGATTAATTGAAGAATTGATTTCTCGGGCAAAAAAAAAAAAAATCGATATTTTTAAATCGATATGTAGCACTGAATCGATATTTCATCCTAGAAAAAAATCGACATTTGATTTTTTTCTTTTGGTAAAAACCATAAAATTATTTGCAATTTGTTGAATGTACTATCTTTAAACACTATTTAACGCAGGCAGTTGCGCCCCTGAAGTATGATCCTGTACTTTACTGGCAAGAACAGAAAAAAACTCTATTTATCATCACATTCACTTAATAGCCATGATGTATGTGAGTATCGTGGGATCACCTGTTCCTTGTGAGCGCCTTTTTTCGATTGCTGGCAACGTCGCAAGTGATGAGTGGAACTGCTTGGATCCCAGTAGACTTCAGACTGTTGTTTTTAAAAAGCTTAGATGTGAAGCATTGGGAACTATAAGCTATATTATCTATTTTCTAAACTTCTTTATGTAACAAATACATTTAGAAAATAAATGTCTTCTTTTATACCTAATACTTTGATATGGTAATAAAATAATTGTAATTATCGAATTCACTGAACTAAAAATATTCCTGATTTTACCGATAAGAGATCGTTTATTATGGTATCTCTTTCTTGTTTTTCTTAAAAGGGATTTATATTTACATTGTAAATGCAGACTAGAAAAAAAAATCAATTTTTTACAAATCGATCTTTTAGACTTCGATTTTTTTGTGAATCGATTCATCAGGTTACGATTCGAATCGATTTAAAAATCGATCTTTTTCGGAAAGAATCGCCATCCCTAGGCTGGGGTCAAACCCGCAAACTTGGACGTACAAGGACAGTGCCTAACGAACTACGCTACAAAGCCGGCTAACTCCCGAGACGCTTATCTTAAATAAAGATTATATACTTCACTTGTGTTATACAATACACAATTATAGTATCTATCGAAGTATTTTACATTTATCATTGAATTAAGAGTTTGGCACGTCCCTAGGAACTCTTGTTAAGTTACCCATCTTTTTCTCAAAATCTACTTGCTTCTCATGGATAAAACGCGTTTAGAGTAGGTTAAGTATACTATTAACAAAACTTTAATGAAAGGTTTTGATTTTTTGTTAAAAATTAAAGTAATTATGAATTTTTTAATTAGAGTCCAATGTTTTCCCAAAAATTTAGTTAAAAAAGGCCTCAACTAAAAATGTTTGCTAAATATATCTAATTCCCTCCATTGAAATGTGTAAACATGCTAAAAGTATACACTCACAGAAAACTTGAAGATTATACAGTCAGAAGATTTTGATAAAAAGGTACATAAAGTGAAAGATATTACATTTTGAGAAAATAGGCTATAACGCAAAAATTTGGAATTTTCGAGCGTTTACTTTTTTTAGTATTTTCCCACAAGCATTTTATATTACCCTTTGCTTTTTCAAAATATTCTACTACTTTTCTTTTTTTTAAATTATGTTCAGCCTTTTTTTTAGGATCTCAAGATACTTTTAGTTAGCTACACGAATCTTACGGGAATCTACTTCTTTGAAGCATGACAGAGAGTTATAACTTGGATCAATATCACAAGTTTTAAGATCATTAATTTTTCTACATGACTCATACTGAGGTTTGCAATAGTCATATTTGTCCCTAATTTTAGAGATTTTAAATTCACAAACGTAGATTTTGGAATCACTGACTATATAGTGCTATTAACGTACTCATTTAGGTTCTGAGTCTTTCTATGTAAAGACTTTCTTAATAACGTTGGATCACCTAGATCTCTCTAAAAATTGGCTTCATTTAATTCATTATGATACTCGTAGCACATGCGCATGTGTTTATGATCATAGTGCCTTTCATTGCATTCAGCTTCTGCCTTTTGAAACTTTCACCATGAATTTATACCCGCAGGACGCAATCAATGTTGAGGGCTGTCATTTGAATTTAATAATATATAGCCCATTGGTGTTATTTCTAATAGACATACTATAATATCTTTGAATTTTTGATATTAAAACGAAGCTGAGTTAGTCACGACCACTTAGGCTTTTTGCATCCCTTAACTTTTTTTTTTCTGTTTTTGCTTTTAAGATCCAAAAGACTTGCACCTATACACTTTTGGATATGTGCAAAACACTCTTATTTTTCTACTTGAGCATCATATGGATTCACGCTCATCAGAAACTTATGCAAGTGGAAACACAGGTGCTCCTAGCAGAGCTCATTTAATGCGCGTCGAGTAGCTTGATAAAAAATTAAATTAAAATACTTTTTAAATATCGAATTTTCTTATCATATCTCATTTAACATAAAACAGAAATATTTGAACTCTTAGAAAATATAAAAAGTGAAAAATCTCGCATCAGACTCCCTTAAGGTATCTGACTACGTTCGGAACCGTGATTTTTCAAAAGCGTATAAATGGTTAATATTTATGATATTTAGTATCAACTTAGATTAGAAAACGTATATAAAGTTGTCTTAAGAATAGTATTACAATAAAAAATTATTTAAGTACAACATTTTGACAAAAATGAAAATAGAATGACCCATTTTCAAAATATTCTTCTTTTGTGAAAAATGCTTCTATTATAATAATTTTTTGCATGTATATTGCTCAGACCTCTGTACAGAGGCTCAACTAGAATTTTTGAAATATATAACTTAGAAGTGGGTTTATCCATGTTTTACGACAACAGAGGTTAGAAATTTTAAGAAAAAAACACCGACAACTATTTTAAATGGATGTAACTCTGAAAATAATGTGAATTTTTCTGAAATCATAGTTGAGCCTCTGTACTGAGATGTGAGCTATATACAGGACAAATATTATTATAATAGTAGCATTTTTCACAAATGGAGAACATTTTGTAAAAGGGTTATACTGAGTAATTTTTTGCCGAAATATTGTATTTAAATAATTTTTTTTGTCAAAATGTCTTTATAAAACAATTTTATACATGTATTATAATCTAAGTGACACTAAATATCATGAAAATTATACATTTATGCGCCTTTTTCAAATAACGGTTCCTAACATAGTCGGATATCTTAACTCTTTTGTATCTAGCAGTGTGAGAAGAATTTTATTTTGTATAAACTTTATCTTCAGCAAAAATTTATTAAATGAATCAATATCAATGTGTTATTTCCCCCGCTCTCTCTCTCTCTTTCCCGTGTTATAAATCATAGACTTTTACACCTACAGAACCCTATAACACCCGCATTTCGGTATTGACATTTAATCTATTATACGACCTCGCCTGCTCTTGCGATATTGCGTGAAAGACATAAGCAACAACCTTTTAAGATAGATGTAGACTGTTTACTTACTTTTATGAGATTAATATTTTTTTTTATTTATTCGATGTATTAGATAACGCTGCGTCACTTGATTAATCCCTTTTTTATGTATTTTACTTTCCTAGGTATATAATGGAAAATAAGTTTTACCAAAATTTTTATATGTGTTCCTAAAAAGTATGGGATATACTACGCATGAATTGTTTTATTATTAAACAGCTGTGATAAAAAGGAATCTGATAATAACAAGTAATTAACAAAACAATTAAATTCAACTCCTATTTAGGTCAACATAGAAATTTTTTATTTTAGTTACCTTTTATTAAATAATTACAATTAATATAAATATGTATATACATAGAACGGAATCACACTATTAAGTAATAAAATAGAAAGCGATTTTCCTTGCAACTTTCCATTTCCCTTTCTATATAGGGTGTTGGACTTTTATTTTTGTTTGTTACTATGGATTCATTTAATAAATGAAATAATATTTGAAAAACTATATTACCATTAAGTGTCATCCACTACAAGTTTAAAAAATGTATTCGAACTTGAATGGATGAATAGAAAGTATTTTGTCAACGATTGAAAACTTGAACAATACATACAATATATATATATATATATATATATATATATATATATA
>BMAV01009299.1:120365-138258 GCA_019973955.1 Trichonephila inaurata madagascariensis
CACACACACGCGCGCGCGCGCGCGCACACACACAGTATTATTATTTTAGAAGCATTTTTTATAAAAGAAGAGCATTTTTTTTTGAAAAAGGTTATTCAAAAGTAATTTTTTGCCTAAATATTGTATTTAAATAATTTTTCTTGTCAAAATGTTCTTAAAACAATTTCATACATGTATTTTAATCTAAGGGACGCTAAATATCATGAGAGTTATCCATTAATGCGCTTTTATAAAATCATGGCTCCGAACGTAGTCGGATACCTTAACTATGGAATTAAGAGATGCTTTTGCTTGTTTTGTTCGCCATTATGTTATTATTATTCAGGTAAGTTATATTCAAAAGTATCTCTTAAGCATTTTTAACCCATATCGTCTACAATATCATCTTATGAAAAAAATCAAAATTCATAGAAACTGGGGGAGGGGGAACCGAGTGTCCGCCTAACGTTGGAACCAATCTCCATTGTATAAATTATTCAAATGTTCACACTCATTGCTGAAATTGTAAAACTGTAATTTATTTGTATTACGTAGTTCTAATTATCTATTTAGTTCGAAGTTTTTCTAACTGTTAAATAAAAAAATTTTCAAACTTTTTTTTAAAAAAAATTTCGGTTTTTCATACATTTTCTACATTTGTTCTATTTTTCGCAAAATTCGTCCTTGGCGTTCCTCTTCAGTTAAACTCTACTTCTTATAGCCCATTTTTACCAACTATACCATATGTACAAATAAATTTATAACAGCATCGCGAAAAGCTTGTTTTTCAATTCCTACTATTAGTTCACTCTCTTCCTAAATATATTTATTTATATGTCTATCTTGTTCAAATTTTCATTCGTTAATAAAATATTTTTTATTCCTCCATTCTAGTTCAAATACATTTTTTTAAACCTGTAATGGAAGACATTTGGTGTTAATACAGTTCTTTCAAGTATTAATTCACAAATTAAATTTAAATAAAATGAGAAAATAATAATAAGTAAAAATAATAGTCCAACATCATATATAGAAAGGAAAATTGTTCTTTTTGTCCCTGTAGTGCAATCGATAGCGTGTTGGATTTCTAATCCAAAGGTCGTGGGCTCCAAACTCACCTGGGATGGCCTAATTTCTGAGAATGTGATTTCTTTTTTACTCTACTATTTTATTAGAATACTAACTTATTTTAACTCAGTGGCGCAACAGCCCATGAGGGCCAAGGCTTGCTGTGCCCTTTTGACCTTGGGCCCTGAGGTGAACGAGCAGATGTTCCGGTCAGGTGGTCAGTCTGACTCGACACCCCTTGTGTTAAGTTTCACAGCAAGCTTGGGGTACTCATTTACTGACCCACTAAGGTAATTTTATTTGAATAATTAAATTTAATTAATAAATAAATAGTAACAAATAAAATAAAATAGTCCAACACCCCACGTAGAAGAGAAGATGGAAAATTGCAAGGAAAATCGCTATCTATTATGCCACTTCATTGTATGATTCTGTCATATCTATGTACAAATTTATATTAATTGTTACTACGTATTTAATAAAAAATAACCAATTAAAATTTTTCTTTGTTGACCTAAGTAGGAACTGCCTTAATTTGTTTTTTATATAACTTGTTTTATATAGAAAGAGGTGTTAAAAATATATATATGGTTTTCGTTCTAGATGTGTTAACTTTTATCTGATAATATTTTTAGAATATTATCAATGTGGTGTATAAAAATGAGTTCTATATAGAATAACTCTAAAGGAACAAATTCATCATAAAGAAGGTTCAACCTTGTCTTTAAGAATATGTATTTTCATTTTTATGAAAGAATTCTGTTGTACGTATCGTTAATTGGGAAAAAAGAGGTATATAAAGATCGGGTTTTCTGTGATAATTTAAAAACTAATCTAATAGCAAATAAAATATTCTGTTATTTCTGCTGTTTCCTCTAACTTATTATAATACTCATATTTATCTTTTCACGAAGCATGGAATTATATATGTTAATTTTTTATTTATTAATTTTGACGAAATTCCGGAAACGGAAGATATACTTTAAGCAATAAAAAAACTGTAGTCTACAGTTGACTTCACAAATTCAAACGAATTGAATGAAAATTTATGTAATAAAACAGATCAAAATTTAAAGTATCCGACTACGTTCGGAACCATGATTTTAAAAAAGCGCATAAATGGATAATTTTCATGATATTTAGTGTCACTTAGATTGGACTACATGTATACAATGGTTTTAAGGACATTATGACAAAAAATTATTTAAATACACTATTTTGGCAAAAATTAACTTAGAATAACCTTTTTTTCAAATGTTCTCCTTTTGTAAAAAATGCTTCTATTGTATTAATATTTTGCTTGTATATAGCTCAGACCTCTGTACAGAGGCTCAACAATGATGTTTGAAAAATTCACATTATTTTCAGAGTTACAACCATTTGAAATAATTATCGGCGTATTTTCTTAAAATTTCTCCCTTCTGTTTTCGTAAAACATGGATAAACCGACTTCCGAGTTATGCATTTCAAAAATTCTAGTTGAACCTCTGTACAGAGGTTTGAGCTGAATACAGGCAAAATATTAATACAATAGAAGCATTTTTTACAAAAGTAGAACATTTGGAAAAAAAGGTTTTGCTAAGTTAATTTTTTGACAAAATAGTGAATTTAAATAAAATTTTTTTGTCATAATGTCCTTAAAACAATTGTATACATGTATTCTAATCTAAGTGACACTAAATATCATAAATATTATCCATTTACTCGCTTTTGCAAAATCACGGTTCCGAACGTAGTCGGATACCTTAAAAAAGTAAAATCTATTATTGAAACAAAATAAAGCAAACATGTCTTTTACTACAGGGCTCGATCCTGTTTGATAATTAATCCACGTCGCTGAGAGTGGGACATTGATTGTTTATATTTCAGATTGTTTTGAGTTAGTAATTTTAATTTTTTTGCATTTATATATATATAAATATGCCTTCGGAATCAGAGGTCACCCAAGTGATGGTCCGCGGATCACGAGTGGTCAGTGAGAAAATTTCGCTGATCCCCAGAAAAAAGTGTAGAATATACTTACTCATCAATCAAGTTATGTTTTAACTCATTCAGAACCATGGTCGCATATATGTGATCACACGTTTCTCCCTCCACCGCCCACGGTATTATATATGTGAATGTAGGCCCATGATCAATCACACCGGTGTGATCAGATTTAGGAACGTTTTTATATTAATTTTTACAAGCTCTAAATGGCGGTTAAAAACCATTTTTTTCTTTCGAATAATGTTTCACAAAAATTTGAACTTCAATATGTACTTTCGGCTCCGTGTTTTTTTTTTTAAATTAGATCCGAGATATTTATGAATATAAACAACTGCACATGTTTAGATTTTTCGAGAGAATCGGGGATTTGAAGGTTCGTGATCTATTGCTCTATGGATTTCTGTTTATATTTTGAATAAGTTTTTTAATATTTACTTTATCCGTATACCAATATATGGGATTTTAGTAAATTTTTTTTTTGAAAGTGTATGTAATTTGGTTTTATTAAAATGAATACATTTTCTTTAAAATTCTCAATTGTATTTTTAAATATAACGAAAAATTGTGTACTCTATACTCAGATATTATCAATGATAGTAAATTGTAAGTTTTAGCGCATTTGATTGCATTTAAAACCTTATATGAATTTTTAAATGAAATTAGGCTTAGAAGGAAAATTCGCCCGGGTCCCGTTTGTACGTATCCTCTCCGAGCGTACGGGTCTGGAGAAGCGCTTCTTTCTCCTTCCTCTGGTCCTGAAGGGGAGATGCATGATACATAATTCAATTCATAACAATACGGGAAAAGTTATAAAAGAACTACTTCATAGAATAACGTCAGGGTAAATAAGTCGTACAGCAGTAGCTGCATTGTTATATGTGGATAATAGATCCGTGGGCAGAGAAAACTCAGGATAATAATTTAAGCATGCATCTAAAAGAAAGCTTCATCGACCTATAGTCAGAAGAAACTCTCAAATTTAAACTTCATTCATTCTTATCAAGATCTCAGTTATGGCTTTCCATAAAAAGTGAACCCTTTAGTGAACAGGCAATGGAAATTCCGATTCAATTCCTTACAACTTATTTATGTGAAAAGGCCTTTTCATCTGTCACAGCCATCAAAACACGGTACCGATCTCAGCTTGAAATAAATGCAACTCTCCGTCTTGTAGTGGCAACGTTGGATCCAAATTTCTATAAACTTATTTCAGTTAAGCAGGGACATCCATCACACTAGGAATGTATAATGCTAAAAGTTTGATATACTTAAATCATTCTTCAATTGTCTTGTTTTTTCAGTTTCATCCATCACACAAGAAATGTATAATGCTAAAAGTTTGATATACTTAAACCATTCTTTAATTGTTTTGTTTTTTCAGTGTTTGGGTTATTTTTTGTTTATTTTATTATGGTTTATTAAAAAAGCTTTCATAATTTGGTTACAATTAATAGTTTCTTTTAATTAACTAGGTACATTTTTTATGTGTTCTTGTATATCACAATTTATATGTAGGTATATTTATACTTAAAAAATCTTATTAGTGGTTTGCAGGAAATAAAATATGAATTAACTGGTCCGTGAGGTCAAAAGGTTTGGCTACCACTGTACAGAATAAAGTACAATTACATCAAAATATGAATATAATGTGATATACTTGGAATATGAAGTGATTTTCATGGAAAGCCACACACAAACTCGAGAGAAATCCACCACTGTAGATAAAATGGAAATAAATTTATGTTTATTTGGTGACTCGGTACCCTTTGATCCACGGACCGGTACTAGTCCGCGTCCCGGGGGTTGGGGATCACTGTTTAAATGTGTCATTTTAAAAATAATAATTATAAAAAATTATATTTAGCAATAATCAGGTCAAATATAAGTAATTAAACAATTGATATTTTTTATCCTCTCTCGTCAATTCTTGTGGTAACCTATATGGTCACTTAAATATTAAAAAAAATCAATGAAAAAAGTGACTGAGGATTCATGCAATATAAAAGATAAAAATGTTTTCTGTTTCCTGTGAAGGCAATATATATTTGGATAAATATATTATTTTTCTCTTGCATTTATATTTAAGGATAAAAACCTTACAGGAACTCCTATATTGCACCTATTTATATGACTGTTATATGAATTCCTGATATTTGATGTTATTTATATAACTCATGCAATTCTCTTTTTCTTTCTCCTTATTTTTAGGTCACTGAGATGTGCTAAAAATATTCCATATGCCAATGGTGCCATAAAAAGCAGGAATCTATGCAACCCAATAAAAAACCAATCAATCCCCAAACAACAGGTATGATGACAAGGCACACACAAATAATTTGTCGCACTCCACGATCTCGCCGACAGATGGCAGTGTGCGCAATCCCTGTTCCTCACGCTTCATCCAATAGGCATGCGAAGCCCGTCACTGATCCGGCACGAGTAAGTTCACGGATATTGCCGGATAGAATACAAGTCCGGTGAAAAAGGAGCGTATCCGAAATTACAATCCGGTGAAAAAAACGGCTGAAAAAATATTCTTCGTGAATTTCGATCTTGGATTTTCTGTTGGAATTTTTGTAATGTGATTCCTGTGTTGGAGCAGAAGGAGCGAAAGACCGAAGAAGATTTTTTGGGGTAGACGATGAGCTAAGAACACAGCAGGAACGGGAGGAGAGGAACAACAGGTATGTAATGACTTGTTGCTTGCTCTGGAGCTGTGGCGAAGTTTTGCGATCGCCGCTCCTGGGATTTCGCGACAGGTGGGCCATTTTTTCCCCGGATTGGGTCCTCTGGGTGGAATCTGGGAAGGAGTTAGGAGCAGAAAAAATTGTATTAAGTATTATGTGTGCAGTATATTTTATCATATTCAAACACAATTACACACAAAAAATCTTTTTCTTTAATAAATGTTCTTATATTTATTTATTTATTTATTTATTTATAGTTGAGTTTTTTATCTCCGAAAACTATATTTTGGGTGATCTGAGAAATATCCGGAAAAATATATTGTTTATTTTACTCTGAGCTGATTAAAAATTATTTCCAAGCACTAGGAGTTTTTTAAAAAAATATTATAATAAATAGGAACAATTACAAAATTAAAAAAAAAATATGATGCATATGTCCTGGAAGTATTTTTATACAGTAGGATTATTGAAATAGATACAATTGGTAAAAAGTATTCAAATCGTGGGATACGTTTTTATTTTATAAAAAAGAGGCAATTTTTTTTAACGAAAAAAGTTTAAACAAAGATACATCATTTATACAACAGAAATGATTGCATTGCATAGTATTTTAAATTCTATTGCGTACTAGTCATAAGTCTGAATATTTGCAAAAAAAATCAATGCATATTGTAGATCATTAAAGATCGAGATTACCTTAAATAATTTCTTATTTATGTTACATCCTGTTTATTGACATATTAACCAATAATAATGTAGAAATACACAGCATGCATTTCATTCCTCAAAAGTGTTCTCAATCGGTAATTTTATGTGGAATATTTTTAGAATGAAAGCTTACTGATGGGGCATTTCTATATAAAATTTATAAAAAGGTTTTGAAAAACTACTTGAAAACTTGATAAAATATATTTGATTGCATAAAATGGTTCTACTTTTTTTTACAGGAGAAATTTATATCAGATTGTGAATAGTAAATATCACGTTTAACAATTGCATATTTTTTAAATGTTTCTGAGAAGTTGTTTAAAATTTGAAATTAAATGTCTCGTTTGCTATAATTGAGAACTTTTTGTACGGATCGGAAATTACTGGATTGAAATCTGCTTATTAATCTGTACATATTTTTAACCCTACAAAAATCTTACAAAACATTATTCTAACATTTATCAATAATGTGGATTATATTAAAGAATATTATATTCTTAATAATAAATTGTTCTGTATTTTTCTTTATAAATGCATACATAAGCGAAAGGGCGTTTCTCACACCGAAAGTACAGCATTTTCTCATCGATAAAGGGAAAACAAAAAATCGCAAAACAAAAGAAAAATTTAAAAAGTAATAAATGGAAATAATTATTATGTAGATAAATTAAAGCTTATTTCAATGATTATGATTCATACAGAATCTGAAAACACATTCAAGGATATTTATTTACTTTAAGGTAGAATTTTTGAATACATATGTTTTGGTTGTAAGTGTTTGAAATAAATATAATAAATTAAGCGTAGTTCATATGATAATCTTTATTGAAATTAAATATAAAACAAATGATTTCACAAAAAGAGTAGACGTAGGCCTCAAGAAATTTAAAATGGATAGTAAAATCTGAAACCTTGGAGTAATAAAAATAATAAAATACATGCTATGGATGTAGTTTTATTATTTTTTTAAATTAAATACTTTCCACAATGAAGCTGAAGAAATAACGTCGGAAAATTTTCATAACCAGAATAAAAATGTTTGAATATTATTTTACTTCAGTTTTATAATAAATTAACTGTTTAAAAATTATATGTGCAAAATAAAATTAAAAAAAATATCTTGAATGAGTTAAGCTGAAGAAATTAGAAAGCTACTTAATAGGAAGAATTACAAGAAAATGCGAAATGTACTTTTAAATATTTCTCATAATTTTGAAGTTTAAGAAATTAAAAATGAACCTTAAATGAAAAAGGTTTTTTAAATTGTGTTGCTTATCATGAGTGAACAAAAAAAAAATTAAATTATATTTTTTTGATTGTTAAAATATTTGTAGTACGTTTTTAAATATATTTTTAAATTTGTTTTTGTGTTTGTGTTCGTAATGGATATTTTATTCACAAAGCAATCAAATTTAAAAGAAAATATATCAACGAACATAACAATGAATTAGAAAATTTTAATGATTAAAATATTTTAAAATATACTGGCAAGGAACACAAGACCGTTTTATAAATAATTCAAATGTTTCAATACAAAAATAGTAGCTGATTGATGATGAAATTTTGGAAGAAAATGAAAAAAGAAACATCTCATGAAAGTGTGTATGCATTAAGTGGATTAATTTTCAGAAAAAAAAAGGAGAAAAAAATCATCAAACATATTTTCTAACATTTTCATCAAATATATTTTTTTTTCTTGAATAATAAAAATTAATAAAAATGTAATCATAAAATTTAGATTTACGAATATTTGTCAGTAAATTTATTAGAGAAGAATGTCTGATTAGGGAAAAAATAAAAATGCTTTAAAATTTCGAATTTTCCAAATATAATGTTGAATGCATATGCTGAGTACCAACTTTATAATGCGGACAAACAGACTACATATTTATGTTAAAATACAAGCAGGACTTCCTGCTTCTATATTTTTAAATGTTATTTAATTTTTAATGAAATATATTTATAATGTGTTTTTTTGCATTAAGGGTTTCTTAATACTTTTGCCATAGATTATTTTCAAAAAAGAATATATAGTCTAATTCTAGTTTATTTTGAGCAAAAGACGTGTGTACACTAAATATTTTATTCAAAAATTATTGCAGATATATACTATGCAAATTTTAAAAATATAGCGCAATTATATCAATTTCATATACATAAGATTTTAATGCTCTTTGTACTCATTATTTTTGTATTTTTAAAAAAAATTAAGAGTTGATAAGATACAGTAACAAATACAATATATTTTTAATAAAATAATAAAAGATAAAAATTTTTAATTAGAATTTTATTTGTAAATGATTTCCTAAGTAGTTTAATTTTATTTGTAATATCTATACGTGCAATCAAAGAATAGTGGAAAAAGAACATTTGGGAAATATTTTACATACAATAGAAATAAAAAAGACGTACAACACATTTGTCATGTTTGGGTAGAAATGATAAATCATTGTTTTATATTGTACGATTTTAAAAAGAAAATACTTTGCATGATGTGAATTGTAGCATATAAATAGATTGATTATATGTCTTTTTTTACTGCATTATAAAAATTCTTTATAAAATTTTTCAAATGTGATACTTTAATATGAAGTTTTGGAGACGAATCATGTAATGTAGTCTTATAAATTTATTTTGCACGTAAATGGTATTATCGAGAGATATTATCTGTTACATCAAGAATCAAGGGTACTTAAAAAATAGATTCAGCTTCGAAAACTTTAACTTTCTATTTAATTTAAAACACAGAGACTTTAGTTTCTGATTAACTGAAATTTAAGTGTTGATTTTGTTAATTTAAATGTAATTTTTTTTTTTAATAAATACAATAAAAATTCATTAAACAATAAATAAAATTGTTTAGATATGTGGTGCGAGAAAATATTACTTAGTTTTAATGTTTAAGCTATTAAGGCATTATTAATTTTTAAACGTTATTTTGCTTGTCCTTTTTTAGCGATAACATGTATAGTAATATTCATTTACATATTTGATTAATATTTAGACATAACTTTTTCAAAAAATAAGAATTTTGTGGTAAACTATTATTTTTAAAGCAATTGCGATGGATTTTCAGAAAATATTTAGCGTTTTCTTAACACACGGTTTAATTAATTAAAAATGTACTTGGTATAATTTTATTGATCAAACTATTATAAATCAATAAAATGTTATATATTTTATTATATATTATTAAGGTTAAGTATGTATTTTGTGATATCAATTTCATTGTCTCGCATTTGTGTTAGCTTAGAACTAAATTCAGTAATTAAATGAAATTAAATAAAAATAAGAATGCGAATGTGAATATTACCTCTCTAGTCTCGATATTCATATATACTCACATTTCGGGCCCCGTTGAATTACGCATTTGGAAAGAATAAAAGGATTAACGGTCCTCTATATTCCTTTCTACTGATTATTTAAGCAAAATATGTGAACTATTAATGAAGTTGCATTAATTAATGAAACTGAGCTATTAATTAAATGGTTATTTGTGTGTGTGAAAAACAGAACATGTTACTTAAATGGGGTTATTTAATCAATGGAACTATATACAAATCTAAGAGCTTTCTTGTGGTATGGTGTGGTAGTCAGGATAACGAAATTCTTGTTGTTTGACTCAAAAATAAAAATAATAAGATCTGTTGTAGCTCTTAAGCAGTATTAATTACAAAGTTATAACTTATTTTAATGTATGTGTTCGTATATTTTTATAATGCGTTTAACTATTAAATTTGTACTTAAAATATTAGATTTATGTATTTCAATTTAAATATGTTGATTTTAAACTCCATTATATTTTACAATTTCAGTATTTATTTCGAATGAAATTTTAATATAATGCATGACATTTTTGTATTTTATTTAAGGTTTCATTATATTGTATACGCATTTCATTTCATATCGCTTACATTTCTTAATTACGTAGTACTTTCGATTTTATGGTTCATATATTTTTAAAAGAAATGCGAGTTCTATTTCTCAATAACTTTTTAACATAAGCAACTGGAATAATAGGCATTGGAAAGTTTAATTATCGGTTATTTTTATATTTATTTACCCTATTTCCATATAACCGTTTTTATAATATCCATATAACGTGTAATGAATTTATATGTGTAACAAAACCTTGTAAATTATTGTAAATTCATTCTAGAATTTCGGCAATCAAGGAAATCATTTGAAAAATACAATTTTTAAAAAGTTTTTCATTAAAAGGAAAATAGAAATTTCGAAAATTGATTTAACGATATTTTATAGCATATTTTCAGAGGTATTTTTTTTAAAATTTTGTTCTCTCATAATGTACATGTCGAAAATTAAATTTCATTGAAGGAACAAATCTTAAAACAAAATTTTATGAGACCGTATTCCATATATTCAATCGAAAAAATAATTAAGTTTATGATGCATTTGAATTTAAAATCATATCATGGAAATATGGTTTCGTAAAATATTTCTCGTATCAGCCTCTGATTCATAAAAAAAGCTAAAATTGGTAAAAAAAAAGAGCTTCAGCGAAAATATTTAGTCGAAAGCTCAGACTGTATTAAAGTTTATAAATGAATGCTATATGTGAATACATTTATAAATTAATATAATAGTTATGTTACATGAAATTATGAGTTATAATGTACACTACGTTTTTTTTTGTTCAATTTGAGCTTGCACTCAATAATAATTTTAAGAGGTTACATCTTTAAATGACCATACAGCTAGCAAGAATTTGATTCTTTTCACTCCACTATGTATAAAAACCCAAATATGAATGTGGCATGAACAGAAAACGTTTTATAAATGGGGGAAAAAAAATAAAACCTTAATTTGTTTTGAGAAGAAATTAATTGAAAAATAAGAAAATAAAAATTACCAATATGGGATGAAGATTCATTTTAGAAAACAAATAACTGCATTGATTTGGAATTTCGTTGCTCGAGAAGGATTCGGTATTTGATGAAAGTCAAAAAATCCCCATTAACATTTATCTGTTTGAGTGAAAATTCCATAATTTATATCAAATGTAAATTTTAATGGTTGAAGGTAGCGTATGCTCTTTTATAGATTTATCAGAATAAAATTTTTTAGATAATTTTATAAACTACCATAATAGATTTTCAGTTATTTTGGAGCCGAAGTTACTATTAATATTAATCTTTCATTAAGATATAAGCGATTGTATTTGATATAAAATATTTCTAATTAAATTAAACATTTAATTGCAATTTTTCATACAGAAAATATTTTTTATAAAAATACTATACCTGTAATAGTGATGACTTGGCTAGCCAGTATACATTAGGACTTATTTACAGCAGTGCTTCTCAAACTTTCAATATTTCCAAATCAGTATTCAATCATAATTTTCATCGCCCTCGCTTCTCACCATTCAATAATACTATGCTTTGATGCCAAAGCTACAATACGACTTAAACCTCTGAAGTGCCCCAGGCATTTATAAAAGTCTATCAGCCAAAGCGTTAATTGCCTCTGACGTAAAAATACGTCTTTCCGAAGGTTGATCTCTTCTATGCATAGCTATCCAAAAAAATATTTCGAAGGCTTTTGAATGCAATAAAAGGACATTGACAGTGTTTGAGAAAGATTTACTTATTTCAGAGGACTTGTTTATTTATTCCTTTTCTTCCCCTACCCTCAATACATCAATTTTGCACTCTTACGTGGAAAAAATGTCATTCGGGAGTGAATCGCGTAACTATTAATTATAAACCGTACAAATTATCAAGATAAATGTTAATTTCTGTATATAATTTTATATATTTGAAGTCCATTGTGTCAGTGGTAATTTTTACATTTGTTCTTAATTTAGTATTGTTAAATTAATTATAAAATACATTGTGTAGTACTGATACATTTATAAGTGTATTATATCAGTGTAGATGTGTATTTTATTTTTGTTGTTATGTCAGAATGTGTTTTTTTTTGTTTACTTTTGAAAAATTAATATTTTTTAAAAAATAATCTTTTGTTTTCACTTTTGAATATACTCGCGTCCTCCTCGTAGAGTTATCACACCCCCTTAAGGGGTGAGTCCCACAGTTTGAAAAACGGATTTACTGACATCACAGCACAGAAAAAAAATAAGAAAATCTGCAAAGGCGGAACCGCATTACATAACTATATATAAACAGCCTAGCTGCTGCTTATCTTAGGATCAAGATTACATTGAGATTTGGCTGTTGCTCTCTTTAGGATAAGGATTAAACTGAGTCTTTCTCTGAGTCACTAAGAGGCATTGTTGGATTCGTTATCATTAATATTTTTATAGAGTTGTACAGTAGGTGTAATACTAGGAAAAGTACTATGAATTTTTTCAAAAGTTAAAATTTTTTCCGAAAAGTGAACTCATATAAATTTCAATAGATATTTAAAAAAATATTAGTCATTATGATTTAATTTGTGAATTTGTCCCTCAAAAACCACTATGCAATGTATCATTCTAAACTCAAAATGAAAAAATATTGTGCTCATCGAATTCAGAGTTGATGCGCATGCAATAAATTTTAACAAATTACTGAAATTACAATACATATTATCGAATTCAAAGTGTTATTCAATACGATATAAATGAAACTTGTTTGAATTAAGGAATTCATATTTTTTAAAGAAAAATCAGAAATTACACTCTTTTATTTTCGTAACAGTTTAATTTAATTTTTTAAATAATATAATGATGAATGGATTTTAACATCCAGTTTGTTGAACTGAATTTAAAATATCAGTTTCAAAAGTAAAACAATCTTTTTATATACATCTTCCCTTAAAATTTAAGAATTCTTTTTGAACATAATTTTATTGACTATTAATTTAGAAGTAATATTTTCTGTTTCTTAAAAAGTCAAATTTGTCACAGATTTATTTTTTAAATAATTAAAAAGAAATAGATTTAGGATAAAATTTTATATATTATGTTTTAATTAATTATTTACTTAATATCTGCATTTGAAATTTATTTTTTTCCTGATATATTAGTATTTGATAGCTTACACTCAAAAGAATTTCAGTTGATAATCTTGTTCTTCATTGCTTTTCAAATTAATATTAGGGGAAAAATTGAGCAAGCGGTATTTTTCTTTCATTAATAACGTATTTTAATTCATGCTGTTTTCATTTCTCGTTTGAAAACAAATTAAATTTCGCCTTTAAATTCTTTTATACTTAAATCTAATAATTAATGAGATGAAATTCATGATACTATTCTTTTTTTTATCTAAGCCATTATTAAAATAGTTACTATCTAATAATTTACTGTACTTTTTTATTAAATGTGTTCTTTATTATTCTGATTCAATTACATATTCCCTTTGATTTACAAAAAAAAATAACTTGAGATTTCTACCTTAGATAAATTAAATATAATGTCTCAAGCTGTTTTATATTTTTTATGCATGTTGTAAAAGAATTTTTCTATTAATTAATATTTTGACTCAAGTCCATGATTTTTAGAATATTCATCACATAAGCGTTTTTTGGTCTCTTTCTCTATTTTTTTAAAAAAAGGAACTGGTATTAATTAACATTAACTGACTTGTGTGTTATTTAAAATTATATTCATTTTTAAGGAAAAAAATGATTATTCATAATTATGCCCCTTATATTGAACTACTTTTTTGAAATACTAGAGAAAAATACTATTATTTTAAAGAGAGTGATAATAGAAGATACTATTATTTTGTAATGAAGGGTTCTGCTTTTCAAACATATAGAACTTTTATTTATGGTTATAGATATTATTGGTTGTCATAAATTCTTTACCAAGATATTTGTTCTTTAAACAATGATCAATAAATTAATTCCCTAAATTTACAAAAAAGTTAAACATTTTCTTAAAAATTAAGTTAAAAAAACATCTTGTTTAAGAGATGGCTCAATATAAATCCATAACGATTTGTGCTAAATTCTACGCAATATTTTTTAGTATATTGTTGAAAGAGGAGTAAATTATATTTTTTCAAAAAGTTCCAAAATATATAATTTTAAATATTTTCTTAGATATAAATTATATCACACAAGAAATTTATAATTTTAAAAACTAATTTAAAGTAAGATTAAATTACTTTGCTACATAATAAGCTGAGTTGTATAATTTGCATAACATCCTTGCTTACATAGTGCAATATCCTTGTTTCTTACGTTTTTGTAATTGCATATTGCATGCAGTATTTTTTAATCTTTTGTTGGAAGCATGCAACACATTAACATCTAAAGTATATTTAATTTTTTATCAAGAATCTCATGAAAGATAAATTTTTAAGCAAAAATAACATCTAAGATATTTGGAAGTTGTGATAACTTCTCCGTTAAGTAATATTTAAAAAAATTTGGTAAAAAATCTATCTTTATATTTTTGTACCATTGTTGATAAGACGATGTTTCTTTTTTCAATTCCTACTGCTAGTTCACTCTCTTCCTATATATATATGTATATATATATATTATTTTGTTCAAATTTTCAATTGTTAATAAAATACTTTCTGTTTATCCATTCAAGTTCAAATACATTTTTTGAAACTTGTAGTGGATGACACTTGATGTCAGTAGCTCACACAGGAATTTTTCGAGGGGGGTCCGGGGTCGAAAGTTCCCCATTCTTGTATCATGCTCCTTTTGATTTTGTCGATTTTCGGGAGCAAAACACAGTAAAAAACTAATTATTGAATAAATAATTAGCATTAATTAATAAAATTAATCATTAATAACAAATATTTATTTAAATTTTGCGTACTATATACTTAGAATTATAATCAATCGGAAAAAAATCGAGGGCTTTGGGTGGGTGTCCGGACCCCAGGACCCTCCCCTTGTGTGCGCCACTGCTTGATGTTAATACATTTTTTTCAAATATAATTCATTAATTAAATTTAACAAAATGAATAAATAGTAACAAACAAAAATGCTCAACAGAATATATAGAAAGGAACATCGTTCGTTGTGTCCCTGTAGCGCAATAATAGTGCGTTGGACCTTTAATCCAAAGGTCGTGCGTTCGAATCTCACCTGGAATTGTCTAATTTGAGAGAACGGGACTTCTTTTTTACTGTGTGTGTAATATTTTGTTAGAAAAATTCAATTCAATTAATGAATAAAAAGTAATAAACAAACAAAAATAGTCCAGCACCCTTTACAGAAAGAAAAATGGACTCTCTATGCAGGGAAAATAGCTTTCTATTGTGTCACTTAATATTGTAATTCTATCATATAAATATATTTATATTAATTGTAACTATTTAATAAAAAGTAACTAAAATAAAATTTTTCTTTATTGACCTAAGGAGGAATTGACTCAATTTTTTTTTTATATTACTTGTTTGTTTCTTAGAATTGTTATATTATTAGATAATATATCCATTTTATTATATACAGGAATAATATAGATTTACTTAAACAGCGAAGATACACGGACCTAAGGTACAATTCCTTGGTATAAAAATTTTAAATATCTAATAAACCCCCCTTTCATCTAATTTACTTCACCATATCCTTATTTACATCATTATATTTATTTGTGTGCAATTGTTTTTTTTTTTATTATAATAGATTAGATGTTGCATATTATTTAGAAAAATGTCAAGAAATCTATGAGAAAAATTCTTTAAAAATGTGTAGGTGTTGGGAAAAATTTGAAAATCCACTGAGCTAAATACTTAAATATCAAACTAGTTAATTTCTTTTAGATTTTGACAGTTAACTTTGCTTTTAATTTAAGTTTATTTACTTTGGCATAAAAGTGTATATATTTCACCCCCAACTTGTAATTTTAGTTCACACTATAAAACATTTTATATATATAAAACATATAAAGTATTTTTTTTTTTACATTTAAGGCTGTCTTCGGTTAATGTTAAAGAATAGGGCCTGGATTTGGAATATTTTTTCAGATATAAAGGAAATGAAACATTAATATGATCTTCTGGCTTCACTATCCTTTAGAGAGCAGCATTTCTTATACTTTCCATTTTTAACCGAGGTGATTCATTTTTTCTGGTATAAAATGTGTTTCGCGTTTTTCTCCTATATCGTAATATTAAATGGGCTATGCCTTCACGTATTAAAACGAAAAATATAAAGTATTCATTTAATATTTTGACATTTTTAAAAACACTATATTGCTAACAGAGATATGAGTTATAATATTGCAAATTCCAATGGAAATTGAGGCATTTTTTCTATCTGAAAATCTGCTTCACATTTAGTTCAAGCTCTCGTTCTTTTACCTAAGACAGCTTTAAAATTCCAGTTTACTTGCACTTGCTTAAATAATGTTTCATAATAATTTTATAAATGCTTACCCCTTGATGTCGAATATTGACTAAACAATGTTTACGTTTTTTAATTGTGAAAAAATCAAATTTCCTTTCAAGTGACTTTAGTCTATAACTGTATCCCCCTGTTTTGTGTATCTGCCATTTAATAATATATGAAAAGATTCCTACTATTATATAAGTTTAACTATATAAATAGGAAGTACTTATTTATTTTTAGTTATTTTAAAAATGCCCCACACTACAATAGCATCTATGCCATTAGTGGAGGAGCTCTCCAATATTTTTCGAAATTTGAATTAAGATTAATTAGTGGAGGGCACACGACAAAATGTTCAGTGGTCATAGGAAGACCATAATCACATATAGGAAGTATTAATTCTAGGAAACTGCAAATTGATTCAGGTTACTGATTAGCACAAATCAGCGAATATTTCTAACTGATGAATTTCGTTATTAATCAGTTTAGCTTATACATCAACATCTGAATCGTACACTTAGGATGATTTTTACCGTATGAAATAACCCATAGTGTTGCAAAAAGCTATAAATGTTTTCGATATATTTGTCAAATCTGATTTTCATTGTGTATTTTAATTGTATTTTCTCTGCTTAAATGGTTTTTTTTTCACAAATGTTTGAACAGAAAGTGCCTTGTTATTTTTATGTCATATATGTTTATGTCTTTTTATATATCGAAAAGCAGCTTTATATTTATATATTGGTTATATATGTAATGTTAAATTTGCGATGCATTTTTGTTCGGTATTTCATCTTTGATGTATTATAGGTATTGTATGTTATATTTTTTGGTGGTGTTTATGTTGCTTTGGGGGTTCATTTTTTTACGTAATGTCTCCTGCTTATGATGAGCTGGATCGTTAAATTTTTTTAATATAGTTCTTTGTATATATTCTTGGTGTGTTTATATTTATTTACTCTTTTATACTGTATTTGCATTTTGAGTTTTTGACGCGTTGAGTAATATTTATGCTGTGTTATTCTTTTGTAAAGTTTTTATCATCTTTGTATTGTATATTAAGTGAATTACTTTTATGAGACGTTTATGTTGTGTCCTAGACGTCTAATGCTGTGTGATTTCATGTGGCAATCTCTCATTGTGTGGTTTTCATGTTATGTACATTTTTGTGTCTTTTCATGTACTCGTTGAGTGTTTTC
>BMAV01009299.1:139789-158883 GCA_019973955.1 Trichonephila inaurata madagascariensis
CTATATTTAAGCATCATTAATAATTCTTGGAATTACTTTTCTGCGGTCATACGCGTGTATTTTCATTCAGTTTATAGCATTAAGATACCAACTTAATACTTATATCAAACTTATTTTATGTAATCGTTTAAATATAATTAATGATGTGATTAATATATTACACTTAATGTAAAATACTCAGATTATTTACATTAAAATGTCTCTGAAAATAATGTCAGTGTAAATTTCAATACCTTGAGAAAGTTCTTTTATTTAAAATTCATTGATGAACTTAAAGGTTTCTTTTCTTCAGTTATATATCTTGGTTGATGTTTTTTCAGAAATTACTGAACATTTACAGTGAAACTGAAATTAAGTATTTTTATTTATTAATACAGCTATAATATATAGAGTGTTAGGTTTCATATAATAGAATTACATTAAAAAAAGTGTTTACCTATAATCAGTGTTTGTCAAAATTCTAGAAATGCTGCTTTCCATTAAAAAGCTATTTAAGAACGATTTCGTTGAATTTATATCCTTGGTATTTATAGAAGCATTGAATGTAATTGTTTTTGCTTGTGTGTGCTTAAAGAAAAAGATATCAACTAGCGTTTAACTCTCATCAGTCGAAAATATTTCGGCCATTTTTAGTCGGAAAAAATTGATAGCCATAAATCAGATCCTTCATTTTAAATAAAATGTGATTCTTCAGATAATAATCGATAAAAATTTATAATGATGAGGTATAAATATCGACATGATTTACGAATTATACATTTCAAGTACCACAATAAAATTAGCATTGACATTGGGTTGGGTGGGAGTCCTTAGCTCTCTTTAGAACCCTTATCTTCCATGACTTTTTAGATGACTTTAAAAATGCTTTATATAGCTCTTTTAAATAATATATTACTTATAATTGATAATATGATTATTGTGAATAAAGAAAATAAAACAATTACATTGACGTGAATGAAAATATTAATTAGAATTGAAAACTAAAAGTGGATGGAAAAATCATGACTGAGAAAACTTTTCGAGAGGGGAGTGGGTAGGCGACCTTCGCCAAACCAGTTACAACACAAAAATCCGAATTAGAGAGAGAGAGACAAAGCTTGGATGTGTGAATAGTTAGAATGAGTAGGTATTGAGTGGAGCTTCTGTGATTGTGGTTGACCAGAAAGGTTAGCTATTTTTACATTTAAGTCTGGTTTAGAAACTCGACCAATCATTGGGAAATTATGAGCTCGAACATGTCGAGCTGCAAAATTAAAGATAATTTAAGAATTTAAAATTAAAAATGAAAAGAATAATTAAATGTAGAGAAAATTTAATACGATTTTAAAGAAAAGCAGGATCAATTATAATAGATCTGAATCTTTGAAAATTTAGATCAGGAGTATATTTTTCGATGCTAGTGATCTATTTATTTTCAGGGTTATTAATTTTAGTGAAGTTATTGGTTGCATTTCTCCTGATCGTTTGTTTAATAATGGAGATTTTACTTGCGGTTCTGAGGTCTACATTCATGATGAACCAGTTGGTATTTAGAACTTTCCTTTGATCATTTTCAAGATTGTTAATATGGGTCTTTGTTGCATGTCCATACACGAGGAAATAATAAATTTGCAGAAACCTTATTTTACAATAAACATAATCAAATTAGTTTTAAGTGCGATGTGTAAGTATAGTAATATATTTATCTATATATGAAAGTTATTTTATTTAGACCGTTTAGACTTGACTGGAGGCTGGAATCTTGGCAGACTCCTCAGCTCCATGTTTGGTACTAACTGAACTTGGTGCTGCAGTCATGGTAGGGAGAAAGGCGTGGCAAATGAAGGCAAAAATCAATGGGAAGCAATCAGACTTGGATACGACGACTTGCAATAAAAGAGTTACTATTGGAAGAGAGAGCTGTTGTTCTAATAAACCATGCCCGACTTGATAGAAAAAATTTAAACTATTGAAAAATAGATAAGCAAGTGGAATTAAAATATCAATCAAAAATTTATAATGTAGAGAAATTTAGAAAAATTTAGAAGTTAATAAAATTAACTTTCTAAAAGGGATTCTATATAAAATTTGGAAACCTTGCTGCTTGAAATCATTAGTGGCTTTAAGTGCTGGAAGAATTTCTATTAACTTGGGAAATCGCCTTACAAGATTTGAGATCATTTTGATTAGTTCTATTAAATTTTGTATGTCACTTGCATTATTGTCCTTATCGGGGATGGTCTGGGGCTGACTTTGTCCTTCCTTAGATTCATTATTTAGCACTGGGAAATTAATTTTTGAGGAGTTGTGCCTGTGAGTGCATCAGTGAAGGAAATTCATTTAAAAGAGTTTTTACTATCGAAATTTTTCTTGGCTTTATTCAGTAATTTTATTTACTTCATAAATAAAGGGCCTAATAGCATTACCTTGCAAATAAACAAAGTTTGTGTCAAAATAAATGCCCCAAAGGAAATTAAATAATAGTTTTAATGTTTTAATTGACTATAAATTCGCATTTCTAATCAACTTCCAAAAATAATTTTCTATTACAGATACAATTTTTCCTAAATTTTCGTAATCAACTAAATCCAATTTTTTTAAATTTAGCAAAATTATCCTAAAATTCTTCCACTCTGTAGAGATTTAAAAATGGGTCTCTCCTAATATTAAGAAAATGTCTGAGTTATTTCACCTTTGTGTTGTTTCTTGTTCAACTCTTTTCAAAGTCTTTGTACAAATTGATTAATATTTTTTTCAGTTTTTAAAATATAAAAGTTAAAGACTTTATTATAAAAAAAAAACATCAATTTTTAAATACATTGAAGAAAAGAAAATAATTGCATCATTCGAGAATTTTCGCATTTTTTGATTTTTTTTTATCTTTTGAAGCATCAAAATCAAACATTGGCATCCAGTTTTTTATCTTCTAAGAACAAATTTTTATTTAAGTATGAATAAGTTTTAATAATTTTTTTGTATTTATATTTTATTGCAAATAATTTCAAGATAATCATACGAGTTCTATTTGTCTTAAAAGCGTGAAGAAGGATGGCGTTAGTTAAGTACATTTAAGAGTTAATATTATTTATTGCGCATTCTGATTCAACTTCAAATTTAGCTAGCAATGTATCTTAATTTAGTTATTCTTACGATCTTATAATGTGTCATTAAATTTTTTGGTATTTAAGTGGAATCGCAGTCACGCCAACTTTCAAGATAACTCAAAAAATTGACAACCCTGATTTCTCCGCTTGCTGCTATTCCAAGTCTAACCACTCGTTGATATGGAATACTAAAATGCGAATCTGAAATTTACCTCTGTATAAAAGTTTTTCATGATGATATAATAAATTATTTTATACATAAGGTTACGCCACGTCAACAACCCTTGCAAGCAGACTGCGTGCTTAAGAATTAACTCAAATTGGTCTTAAAAAAAAACAAAAACTTTACCTTGGCACCATTTGGTGAAAACTTTTGGCGCAAAAAAGCAAGGTTTCAATTAGGATTTTTCTGAAATCCTATTTTAGTCTCCATCCTTCATGACGAAGAAAAAAGGGCATGAAATTGTGTCATTTCTTCTGTTTCTACTATTAGTTCACACTCTCTATATATTTATATATTCATTTATCTTGTTGGAATTTTCAATCTTTATAATTAAATAATTTCTATTCATCTAATGAAGTTTAAAAAAAAAATTTTTTTTAACTTGTAGTGGATGACACTTTATGTTAATAGAATTTTTTTCAAAAATTTATCTATTAATTAAATTTTATTTTTAATTTTAAATTTATTTTGTGTTACTTCCCTTGCAGTTACAATTAGCTGCAACTGATGGTGCCAATACGTTTTTTTCTAACAGAGTAAGAATTAACGTTACAAATTTTGTTTTTTATATTACTTGTTTAACTACGAAACGACCCCGTCAGGCTCTGACAACATTCATTCCTTGTTTTCGAGATTGATTGAATATTAACGTCGCACTTTTCAGCTACACGAGGGCTTTTGGCGACGGGCCACGTAATTTTGAACCATGGTCAAGTGACGTGGACGACACATGAGCTGGCACCCCCTCTCCTAACTACCACACCACACCAACGGGAGGATGTTTTAGCTCTCGACAGATTTAACGTGCATCGCTGCCCTACACGGCGGGTCTTTAGTGGTGCTGGGCTCGAACTCGTGACAATGCATGCCACGATCCGATACCTATACCACTCAGCTACCACGGCCCCCCTTGCCTTGGGGAAGGATACGAAAACAATAACAACAAGGACTAAACTGCAGAATCTACCACTGCCTTGCGCGATTTATTTTTTTCGTTTTTCTCGATATTTATTAGCTCGCCAATTGTGGTAACCGAGCCTATTTCGGAGCTGGATAGGACGGATCGTATCGGTGCATTTTCACACATGCCCAGTACATCTTTAGATTTTTTTTTTTTTTTTTGAGACTCTAGGTAGATTCATTGTGTGCCCACACGTATAACACAATGCTTACAAACGTAGGTCAGTACTCAATCAATAGTGATAGGAAGCGACATGTAGAAGAATATAGGCACAAATGGGAATGAAAAGGGGGGGGGGAAATGAGAAAAAAATAGTGGATGCAAATACAATAAATACAGAATAAAATACAAGATTTCTCAGAGGAAAACGGAGATAATCAATAATTAAAATTATACAATGAGGAAGATAAGAAAACATGATCATAATAACATTTTCAAAATATAAATACATAAAGCATACATACACACATAAGCACACATGTAGAAACATATATATGCATATACACAGGTACATATACATATACATATATACATACACATATACATATACACACATATATATACAAACACGTACATATATACACAGCATATATATACAATGTTAACAAACACACGAAATTTACACTCTAAGTAATACAGGAAAAAATGCTATTAATGTATGCACAAAACGATGTAAAAGATGATTTGTCTTGAACAAAAGGCAGAGAAAGGAGGAGACAAAGCTATATTGTTCTTTTGTAGGCAATTCATGAGTGTACGTCTTTCGGAAGAGAATTTAGTTCAAGCAAGTATCAGATGCATGGCATTCTGGACTGTGTCACTGGAGCAAGAACACTGGTCAGCAGGCGATAAATTGAAGCGTTTCAAGTAGGCTTTAAAGTTTCCATGCCCAGTTAGAAACTGAGTAAGTTTAAAATAATATTGGAAGTGCTTAGTCATTAAATGGCTCTGAATAGAAGGAATAAATTTCTTGGTGAGATGCGCATTATTTGAATTTTGATACAAGTCATCCCACTTGGAAATAATCTTTTCTTTAAAAACATTCGTATAATAAGATTTCGGAATGCTCATAGGAATCAGATCGCTAAAAATTGTCACTTCTTTTGCAAGCCAGTCAGCACGTTCATTGCCATAGATTCTCGTATGTCCTCGAACAAAAGATAAGAAAACTTGTACACCTCTGCTTCGAAGAAAATTGAGATTAATTTGCGTTTTAACAATTAGATGATTCTGGGAATTAAAGTTATTTAAGGCATACAAAGATGATAGAGAATCACTGCAAATTCAGAAATTCGATGAAAGGATTTCGTTATCACTTATCCAAAAGACTGCTTGAGCTATGCAAAGTAATTCAGCCTGAAACACACCACACTCATCTCTTATTCTAAATTGGTGAGTTTCAATTTCAATAAAATCTTGGAAGATAACAAATACTAGGTAAAACTTATTGTTGATTTTGCTACCATTTATTTGGTTCTGTGTTTACCAGCATTGTTTAATACATACATATACATTTCTATATATAAAAAAGTTTTGCGTGGTGCTGTAAAAAATGTATTTTTACTTAAGGTATAGTTAGTAAAAATTGGTCGTAAGAAGTTACATTTAACTGAACCAAGAACAAATTTTGTGAAAAAAAGAAACGAGTCTTACAGTAGTCGCATATGATGTGTAACATCTGGCATGTTACCGTGGTAAATACGCAATATTAACTTTTTTTCCTGAAAAAAATATGAATCGGGTATGATTGGAAATAATTTTCTATCGATAATTATATCTTTAATGAAAATTGTATTTAATTAACAACAGGAGTAATGCAATATTTTATCAAAAATAATTATTCTTGTTCAATTTGGAGAAGAGCGGAGACAATAGACTTATGATAACTAAAATATGACACATATACTTGTGAATTCAAAGTATTAAAAAACCGTTGAAAAACAGCGTCAATAACAGTACCACTTGTTAGTAGTCGAAACATTCTAATTTATGTTCATTTCGAGCTTGAGTTCATCATTCATAAAAGCTATGAGCAGATCAGCTTTTGGCAAACTGAAGTTAAAGTTAAAATCACCACTCAAAATCAGGGGAAGCGAGTGATAATTTTTTAAAAGAGAAGAACCACCTTCGTTATGTGGTAAAAATACAAAATGCACGAAATCTTTAAATTTTTTTAACCGTTTCATTCGAAGAAATGTATACGACCACCGAAATCACTGTTTGTCCATTTTCAAATAAGCATTCTGCCGCACTTATGTCCCCTAATATCGTGACTAACGGATTTAGAGTCAAGCGCTCGAGTGCTTGATGGCTACTAGAATTGGACCCCCATGCGAGGGTAGCGAAAAGACACAGCCACGCACTTTCATTGGTTAAATCAAGTAGCGCGCGCTTACGTCACGTCTTGTTACACATATTCGTCCCTTTTCACGAATCACTTTCAACAATACCAGTAAGGACACCTGATTCTTTTTCGTTGTTATCGTAACCAGAGTTGTTATAACCATAAGAACAAAAAACATAATACTAATGTGATACTAAGAAAGCTATAAGGATTAATTAATAAAAAAAAAGTTATATTAGCTGTTATTAACAGATTTGTATTAGTTCAAGCCTAAACAAGTTTATAAGAGAATAAATTTATCGTTTGGGTACAGATAGTATTTATAAGTTTTGTGTCTGTTTTATTTTAATCATCATGGCGAAAAGAGTATTTTTTTTATTAAAGTGAAAACACTTCTTTCAAGTTCGCAATATTTTTAAATACAGCAAACATTTTTTTACTGTCTATTCAGATATCATCAATCATAGTAAATTTTAAGTTGTAGAGTATTTGATAGCATTAAAGATTTTATATGAATTTTTAATTGAAATTAGGCTTAACTGGGAAATTCGCCCGGTCATATTCGTGCGTATACTCTCGGAACGTGCGAACTGTTGAAATGTTTCTTTCTAATTTAGCCGGTCCTGAAGGGGTTCAAATATAATAAAGTATAATACTATAATAGACATTAATAATAATTAAATAAATAGATAATATTAAAATATAAAAAAAAAACTAGTTATTTATTTTCCTTCATTATTATTTATTTATAATTACTTATTATTTTTCCACATGGTGTTTTTCGTCTACGCGCTTCATATTCCCTTCAGCGTATTCCGTTTTTTTTAGAATCCGTTAGGTTTTATTCAATATCATCAATGTGGTTGCGATAGTATGTAAGTACCAATTTTTTTTATTTCTTGTAAACTCTTACGCAATTGTACTGGGATGTAATTTATATATGCAATAGAAATCAATATTACAGTAAATTACGTATTATACCTTTCTGACATATCACATTTATTAGGATATATAATGAAAGGAAATGGGCCTTTTTATTACGGAATCCATTGGAAATATTGCACTTGGGAAAATGAGGCTTAATGAAAATGAATTGGATGTCAATATCGATTCAGCAGATTGCTTGCTTTCACTGGTAGGTCTTTCAATGAGTTGTTTATCTCCACTCTTCATTGTAATCCTGGGAGAGATCTAACTATTGTGCGTTCGGGAAGGAAAAAGACATAGAGGTAAATAAAAATATTGCATTTCCTGAGGAGAAACATATGTGAAAAAATAGAGCTTGTGAAAACCTCTAACATTCTTCAGATTGTCAAAGTGGAAGGAAAACATTTGTCGTGAAAGAACAGCAGACATATCTTTTAATACAGTTAAGATTGCTGTGTGATTCTAGTTAGATTGCTTTTAAGTTTAATGGTATTAGACCTTTTTCATACAACAAATGATATCAAGAAATATTTCCTCCTTAGAAAAAACACAAGCGTTTATACTAAAGAATAAACAGTTATGTGCATCACAAAATCTGAGCCAAAAGTAAAACCACCTAAAGAAATTCGATTTCTTTCATAGTTAATAAAAAAATTCCGTGGTCGTCTTAAAATACATTGGAAGAAAGCATTTAATCTTGTTTTTTCTAAAAAAATGTACACCTCCTTTTTTCTAAGAAGTGATATCTAATTGTTAACACTTAAATCAGTGCTTCTCAAACTTTTAATATTTGCGACCCAATATTCAATCATAGTTTTCATCATGCCCCCGCCCACCATCCATACTGTAAAGAATATGTACACCTCCTTTTTTCTAAGAAGTGATATCTAATTGTTAACCCCTTAAATCAGTGCTTCTCAAACTTTCAATATTTGCGACCCAATATTCAGTCATAATTTTCATCACGCCCTCCCATACAATAACAATGTATTGAATTCAATAATACTATACTTTGACACGAAAGCTACAATATGAATTTAAACTCATAAGTGACTCCAGCATATATAAACGTCTAGCTTAGTCAAATCATTAATTGCCCCGAACGTATATATACGTCTTTCCGAAGTACGATCTTTTCTGTGCACAGTATTTGCGAAGGATTTACTTATTTCACGGAATTTGCTTATTTATTCATTTTCATCCTCCCCTCCCCAATATATCACATACGCACGCTTATGTGGAAAACGGTGGCATTGGGGAACGAATTGCGTAACTTTTAAACAGCAGTTAAGGGATTCATTATAAGCAGTAAAATGTTTTAAGTTATTAACATAAAAATTAACACTTAAGTTAACTGTTAATTTATGTTAAAATCATATATTTAGCTTGCTTTGTCCAATACTTTCTAATGGATGGAGCACACACAATTTATGAGACAAATTACCTCAATTTTTTTGCTCCCAAACTGTTGGACTCTGTAAACTCCGAATGATTCTTAAATATAGAATCAGTAGGTGAATTATAGAGACTAAATTTGTGCAATTTCACTAGAAGTCAACTACCTCATATACTAGTCCATTATAGATGCTTATGTGGCAAATATATAAAAAAATATCTCACATTTTATTTGATTTTTTTATTTTCAATGAGAATTTTGTGAACGTTTTCGCGACTGACCATATCTAACTTAAGTAATATTTTGATTCTCAAGATTGTTGCAATTAAAATGTTTAGATCATAAATGAAGATATCGCACTTGCTTACAATTTTCTTATAGTTGTTTTTTTATTGTTTGTTTATCGTGATTTGATTTGTATTTGGACAATACGATTTAATTCGAAAAATTGCACTAAAAAAGAAATCAATAGAGATTATTGAGATTAATACAATTGGGAATGTTTTCTTTTTATAAATTCATTTATCACACTTATGATTCTAATGTAAATAAAATTAGCTGTAACTGCTTTTTATGAATAAACTGAGTTTACATACCGCATAGCTTCGAATTTAATAATTTTTCATTTTGCTATCCTCAACAGTTGTCTTGAAAAATTTTAAATTACAGTTTTATTTACCAGTGTATTAAGCATATTTTATATAATAATTAAATGAGAAATCGCGTATAAGAAACAACGTTTTTTTGTTCATAAAGAAATTCTTTGAATTTTAATATTTTTTAATGTTAATAATTTAGTAGTAATATGTAATCCATTTAAATAAAAGTATTATAAACGTCTAAAATAAATAATCACATTTTGAAATCATTCAATATATAATGAATCCAGTGATCGCTGTAGGGAAAATGCAATATCTCTCTGAATATGTTTATCCATTAAAATAATGAAATTTCATTTATGGAGTTTCTACTTATTTCATAGGGTTTAAGCCAATTCTTTTCTGAGATTTAGTTGAAGTTAGTGATATTCTTGTATAATTTTTCTTGGAAATCTAGTAATACACATAATTCCATTAAAAGAACGAACACTCAACTTGTTAAGCTCTCTTATACAGTTGTATAAGAGATGTAGGAAGTAATCAATAAAATTAATTCATCGTATTTTTTTTTAACTTATTACTTATATGAAAATATCATTCTTTAGGATCTTACTTTAAATACCTTTATTCTACAACACTTAACAAGAAAAAGGAATGGTAACTACTATAATTTCCAAAAACAAGGTTCATAAATCTTCAAAACGAGCGTAATTATCTCTGCAGTAGTTTTGTCCCAGACAAAATTATTACAGTTTGCTGCCTAGACGTATGTTAATCTGATGAAGCCATTCATTCCGTGTATTGTAAAAAGAGAAATTTCCCCTTGCAGTTGTAATTAAGTTTAGTTGTACGATCCACTTTGAAGTTTTTAAAATAAACGTGATTTTTAGCTCCAAAATTTCAATTAAGAAAGAAAAACAAGTTAACATTGTGTTAAAATTTTAAACAATTTATGAAAGGTTCTACGTTTTAATGTTTAGTGTTGTTGTTGTCATGTGTTTTCATCCTGGGAACATATGAAATGCAAGAGAAGAACAGAAAGAACAAATACAACAAAAGAGAATACACATTTATTACAGATGACGATCCCAACATACAACAAGAAGGGGTGAGCTGCTTTCTTTTCGAGACGGGAATCCATTACAGGCGAAAGACCGACTTTTTCCCGAAAAAGATACAACCATGTCTTACTCGGGATTCGAACCCGAACCCATTCGGATACAAGTGAGGGTCATAGCCACCCTTCTGGCTGGGCGACAATGTTTATTGTAAAAAATAATTTTACAAATTGGCTATATATTGACCCAATGTAATATAATATATCTTGTTATTTCTTGTAAACTTTTAATACATTCATGAAATCTATTTACAATATTGTAATTGTGCTGTTATTGTTTCTGACCCCACTTGATCGGCAGAAGCATCCAGATCGAGTCCATGAACCCGTGCGTTTTTAAAGATTGAAGAACTGTAGCAGGACTTGAGAGCATCTGACTCTTAGGACAACCAATACAAGCCAAGATGTAGGCAAGAGTGGCTTGGGTCACATTGGAATTCGGACAAGACGGGTAAAATGTAAGACCCGCCACATGACGTTGAGCTTGAGTATGTCCCCTTCCTCTTTCCATGAGTCCCCGTGGTCAAGTGGTCAGAGACGCACGCCCCTATTGCGTTGCCCTGGGTTCGACTCCCAGATGCTCATTTTTCAATTTTACTTATTTACTCTTTAGCTTTCCTCGGAAAATTATTCCGACAGATCTTCCATTTATTTTAATGTTCCTCTTTTATTTTCTTCCATGTTTTTATATTTTCAAATAGTTTTTAAAAAAGCTGTTTTCTGATTTCTTTTTAACCTAATGACTGAGATCCTAGCTGCATTCCTATTGGTCGGCATCGCCCCGCCCACCCAAAGATCGAAATTCTGTCTTCATTTTCGGTGCTTTGCGCCGTTTTTGAAGCTATTTTTTCTCATATTTAATGGATTTAATTATTTTAAATTTTTATTTTCCCTAAATCTCCAGTATTTTTATTATACCTTTAAATATTTAATTTTAACAAAGGGCAAAAGTCAATCAATTAAAGTCACTTAAATACCTACTGATATGAGGTTGTAGCTCGAAAGAGCTAGGTACTCAAGTCATCCACCCAACGATATTTTAGTATGTCCCCTGCGAACCTCCCCCCCCCTAGCGAGCAGGGTTTCAAGCAAAGCAGCACCAGGACGATTTCCTTCATACTATTAATGTACGGGGGTCTGCCTCCAAGAGGAACTGGTCTCTTATTCGACTCACGTAGCAATTTCTGAAAAAGTAAGGCAGCCACCAAGTGTAGAACACTCACGGGCCAAATCATCTACAATCTCATTCCCGCAGACATTCACATGCGACGATACCCACTGAAAAAAGTTCTTAACTTTGGCACTCAAGCTATTTAATAGCTGAACAATACTCGTTGTTGTTCTGTCACTATGTCTCCAACATTCAGATAGATGCTGAATAGAGATGAGGCTATCACTGAATATCCAAATATCTGTATTTACACTCTCAGTAAAGCAAAATTCCAAAGCCTCTTCAATAGCTAAGAGCTCTGCACGAAAAACTGAGCAGTAGTCAGGATTTTTATTACGGATCCTAATACCATTTCCCTTTTTGATGAAAATTCCACTACTCAAAACAGCAATTGTATTTCCCTGAATCGGTTATTATGAGAAATAAATTTTGCTACGATATATATACCAGCCTGGATATCATAATTCTATTGATGAATAAAATTATTCGAAAATAATTTACATCTAAATATCAACAAATGTTTCTTCGTTTGTGCATGAGCATTGATCTTGCGATTGTATCTAAATTTTGTGTCAATATTATTACTAAAAGCATATGTTAAAATTTTCGATAAATCTATAAAATGGACTATGGTCGATATTATTTGATTGTTTTTTTTTAAGTATATCATATGGATATTTTACGAATCTAAGATTATTTTGTGTTCTAATTTCCTCATATATTCATATAAAGATCACTACCTTGCCTTTGATCTGTAAAACCAACCTTTTCATGTAAAAACACTGTCTTACACAGTATTTAAGTGCAGTAGATCCCAACCCATTGGTTGGTTTTAATCATTTTCGAAAGCAGTATTTCCAAGTAATCATGTAACACATATTAATTTACAAAAAGAGAATTTCAACAGTACACATTAAATCGAATAATTGGTAACAGCATGGCCCTTAGAAAAATACTGACATAAAATCTTCAAAAAATACATTTCATAAAAATCAAAAATTCGTTTAAAAGGAGAGCTGTGTTTGTGATCAAAATTACAGCCAAATTTATTCTCCAAATATAAGGAACTTTCAAATTTTCTTACCAATTTCAAAATTTTAAGTTGTTAAGTTTAAAGAAAGGGCATGTAAAAAAATATTCAAATCAAGTTTATTTATAAATCTTAATTGTAAGAAATATGCCAAGAAAATTACAAAATTTTTTTTTTGAAAAAAAATTGTATTTTAGACAAAAATAGAGTACGAATACAAGTACTTCAGGAAAAAGCCAATCACTATGTATTGCGTGAAGTACAAGGTACTGCGTAAAAAAATAAAAATTTACTAATGCCATTATTAAAATAATGTAGGAAGCTCTTATTTTTTCTAGGAAATTGAAAATTCAAATTTATATTCGTAGACTAGCCCTTACCCATCCACTTTGCTTGTATTTCAGGATGTTGTATGATAATGAACTTTTTATAAATTATTGATAAATAGAGGTCCGAGTTTTAGCATTAATCTTTCGATTGGATTTAAAACATTTTTATAGCCCTCACTACTTGATTTAAAAAGAACAAAAGAACATCTCTTGAATTTATAAAACGGAAGTATAATTATTCTATACGTCCCGTAACCTAATAAACTCCTACCCCTTCCCCAAAACCCATTTTTAGCGGATCTCTACGCAATGAAACTAACATGCTTGTCAAACTTTAAGTGAATATGCCTATAGTTTTGGAGATCTTGAGGTAAATGGATGAATCGTGAGTAGCTTTTCTTCTTTAACCCCTTTAAGTCCGGTTAAAAATTACGAGTTTCTGTCCCCAGTGCCACCGTTTTTCACATAAGCGCGCGAATGTGGTGCGTTGTGGAAAAATAAAGGAAAAAATAGCAAACTTTTCTCTGAGATAAGTAAATCCTTCGCAAACATTGTCAATGTCTTTTTGCTGCATTCCAAAGCCTTTGGAATTGTTTTACTAATAGCAGCGCAACAAAAGGATCGTACTTTGGAAAGACAGGTATAACCACCCGTGGCACTTAACGCATTGGTTGAGCAAGAAGGATATATACGCCGGTCGCGGTAAAGGGATTAAAGGGGGATACGAAGTTCTAGATAAGAGAATTATGATTGGGATTTTGCAAAAAATCCCACGAATATTGGACACATTGCAAATAAATAAATAAAATAAAATAAAAAATAATAATTTGCATACTTAACCTAAAAGTAAAATTTTCATTTTTAAAAAACTTTCCATCCAAAATATTACAAAATAGATTTTATAGCTATAATAACATCCTACTTAAGTTTTCTAGGCTGAAAATAACATTTAATTATACATTTAGGTTTTCCAGAGTATTAAAGTATCACATCATTTGATGTAATAAAGCTATTTAAATCTTTTAAGAGAAAGACATTTAGTCAGCGTAGTAATTTACAACATTAATTTCTTCAGCGTCAAATTTCAAGGTAATTTTCAAACTGGTTACTTGACTGGTAGGGATGCTCAAAGGATGACATACCTGTTTCAAATTAGAAATAAATATTTAAACACTTTCAAAGTAGTTATTTGCAATTGTTAATTGCGCATCCAAAGCAAACATTTGAATAATTTGCTGTTGAGCAAACTAAAAGAAAATAATTTTATTTGTAAGTTGTGTTCGAAAGTATTTGTCAATATTGAAAAGAGCTATGGTCCTTGAATGAACAAATAAATCTCAAGATCTTTGAAATCTTGGAACACACTAATCCTTTTCTAGTAGAACCAGAATTATTCCGGCAGAAACAATTGTTTATGGATTAAGTAGGCTTATATGAAGGATGGTATTCAATGCATTGAACGAAATGACATGTTTGCTGCAATATTTAGATTTTAGTTTACTTGCGTTATGGTTATAGTTCAATACATCATTTGTTTCTCATTCTTTTTGAGTAAAAAGTACTATTGAAAGTAAATAAATAGAAAACGATCTAAAGAATAAATTTACCGAGATATTTCAGAAGGAAAATATATTTTCTCTGAAGTTGGTGATACTTTACTGAAACTAAACAATGGAAAACCACATTTTATATATTATTTTTGCATATTTAATTGATTTTAAAGAATTTAAAAAAATCCTTATCATTAAAAATATTTCTGTATGAAAAGTTGCAATTGCTGAAATTCACTTTTTAAGGAGACAGGGTATGATTTAAGCAAACATTTTTAATTTAAAGATTTTCAAAATTGTTTTGGTTGCCTTCTGTGTGTGTATACTATGTAAAATAGATTTTGTGCTCAACGTTTCATAAAAAGCTAGCCATTTAATTTCTTAAGGAAAAACTTAACATTTATGAAGAGATATTTTGAAATGCTACTCCTCTTACAAAAATTTACGTAAACGCATGAATTTTGATTTACAAGTATGTCAAACTATGTATATCAAGATTTGGTATGTGTTTTGCGATAACATGAATAGTATTCGTACAATAATTCTTTTTATGAATGCTTACTGAAAATGCTTTAAATAATGTATAAATTCGTTCAATTATTTTTAAAATAATAACTATTGCTTTGAATCAAAAATGCATAAAAACTTTTGTTACATGTACTATTGGCAAATAATAAAAAAAAAATTCAAAGCATTAGGCACAATAGAAAAAAAAGCCTTAACATTTTAAATGAAGACAAATTAGTTATTTTATCTTTCTGAGATAAGTAAGTTAAAATTTTGATTTGCAATAGGGATGTGAATAAAAACGAACGTAAAAACTATGATAATTCAGCGGGTTTTTTTTTATGTTTAGAGCTTTCAAATTTTGTGAGGTTATAGAAAAGTATATAAAAAATAATTCATGCTAAAAAAATTGGATTTGATTTTTTGACCGATTTTTGTCAATTTAATCGTACCGCGTCCTCTTAAAATATGAATGTAAGAAAAAAACCTTACATATATATAGATTTTGCAAGCTCTTTAATATACAGTCATGATCAAAGGGTTTGAGAAATCAGTAAAATTATCATTATTTTTTTAAGAAAAGTTGATACAAAAATGCAATAAATTCGTATGTTTAAATAATAAATGTAAAATTTATGAGTACTTAGTCAGATATCTTTCAGCTTCTTTTTAGTGGCCACGACAGCCTAGTGGACATGGTAACGAATTCATGGTTGGTTTTGTCGAGTCTTGTTGTCCCATTAAATAGGAGCTGAAATATGTTAAATTGATCGATGCTAAAAGTCATCATTTTGGAACGATGTGGAAGTTTGGAGAATGGGGTACCAGTGGATTTGTAACTGCGGAGAGTTTTTGCTTATGTTGAAATGAAAAATACTATGTACTCCATCCGATTCATTTATCTGCAAATCCAAATGCAATCAGAATGAGTGACAAAAATAAATTAAAGTTCATAATATTTAGAGAAAAAGGATTTAAGGTATCCGACTACGTTAGGGACTGTTATTTTGCAAACGTTTATAAATGGATAATTTTTATGATATTGGGTGTCACTCATATTAGAATACATGTATAAAATTGTTTTAAGAGTATTATTGTAGTAAAAAACTATTTAAGTGCAATATTTTGGGGAAAAAATGAACATAGAATTATTTATTTTCAAAACATTCTCCTTTTATGGAAAATTCTTCTATAATAACAATATTTTGCCTATATATAGCTCAGACCTCTGTACAGAGCCTGAACTTGGATTTTTGAAGTGTATAACTTAGAAGTGGATTCATCCATATTTTAATACAACAGTGGAGAAATTTTAAGAAAAAAACATCGATAATTATTTCAATGGGTAGTAACTTTGAAAATAATATGAATTTTTAAAAATTCCTAGCTCAGACCCTCTGGAGAATTTTTCGCTTTACATAAACAAAATATTATTATTATAAAAGCATTTTTCATCAAAGAAGAATGTTCTGAAAATATGTAATTCTAAGCTCATTTTTTGCCAAACTATTGCAATTTAATAATTTTTTTCTTAATAATATTCTTAAAACAATTTTATACCTGTATTCTGATGCAAATGACACTAAATATCATGGAAATTATCCATTTATACGCTTTTTTAAAATCACGGTTCCGAACGTAGTCGGATACCTTAAAAATACTTCTATAACAAATCCTTTGTTATGTATGTTCATTTCTACTTGAACACTTACGCTGGTGCCAAGGGTGGCAACGTAACACGAGTTGGTTTGCTCAAGACGCCCTAAGAGGGAAAAATAATCCCTTCCATTCTGCACTCTTAGGGAAGAAATATCCTGGAATTCTTTTTGATCCTTCCACCTCCTTCTAATCCTCTACAGAGGAGAGACTGTCCCACAGGGAAGAAAAGCCAATACCACCTGCGAAGGGTTTTTTCCCTCTCGCCAGCAAGAATTGCTAGAAAAAAAGTTGCGGTTTTCTTAGGTGTCTATTTTCGATTTTTCCCCTGGTTTTAGATAGTGTTTCTTTCTATTGAAGTGATGTAACTTTTCTGAAACGACTATTTATTTTTGAATATATGTAATAAAAAGACAAAATGGATTTTATTGCAGCTGTTGATTTAGTTTCCGAATTTAGATTTTGATTTTTAAAGTCGCTTATTTAATGTATCTGTTCATATTTAACTCTTTCATTTGTGGTGGTACATATTTTGTATTACCAATTCTTATTTGTTTAATGTGTGGTGGAACATAAAACGTACCCCTTGTTCGAATGCCTCAGAAATGGAAGCTATAATGTACATTCTCTGAACCACCATAGAGGTCAACTCCTAGCAGTTACTCAAGTTTCCAACACATGTCAGAAGCTCATTGTATGCAATGGCTTTCCACAGTAGTTCATTCTTTGATCAACTGTGAATATGTTGAATGGTATTTTTTGGAAGTTTCTGTGTTGTGTATTTTCAAGTGTAAATGAAAATTATTCTTGTGATATTTGATATAAATCAGGTAAGGACATATAATATGTAACTAAATATATCATTATCACAATAATTAGTACCTCACATGTGCATTGCTTTATGAAAATATGGGAGTCCAAATGAATGTACCTCCAAGCTATTGAAGGTCATCTTCTTTAAAAATACAAAATACATTCAGCTTATTTTTTCGCAATCATAGACATGTTTATTGTGCCAGATAGATTTGTTGTGGAAGTTACTTTTTATAAAAAATAATTATAATATTTATTAAATAATAGTATACATATAAGATTATTCCCCAAGTCAATTTTCCTGAATGAGTTATAGCTTGTGTTCAGGAAAAAATAAATACAACTAATACACTTATTATATATGTTGCCTAAATAAAAACTAGATAAAATAAAATACTGTATAGAATAGAATATTTAAAATTAAAACTAACATTGGTAGATTAGGAGAAAACACTAAAATTAAGCTTATAACATTAGATTAGAAAAAACTTAAAATGTTTTAATACATAGAATGAATAACAGTATACGACGAAGAAATGTATTTATTTATTTATTTTCCAACTATAAAATATTTAGCTAAAGCTACCATTGTGCCTAGGATGGAAAAATCATGTTTCCACCACTATCATGCGCGATGGTATAAAATATGTACCACCTATTTTTTTAAAAATCTTTGGATACTTTTTATTCGAAAAAGTGTTTAGTATCATTATTATGTACCAGCCTTTGATCAATAATTATAGTTTGGGAGACGTATCTGAAATATTTGTAATTATTTTCCTCTAAGGCATTATTTTTATGAAAAATTCAGTGCATGAAAGAGTTAAATAGTAACTCATTAATGACACGTAAATATTACGCGCATCACCATACAAAGATACGATAAAGAATAAAACCATTTGTCTTCGTCAATTCTGTACTTCCATGTACGGATAGGACAAAAATTTTTGTTTGATTTGAATCGTACTCTTTTGCTTGATTGATTGAATATTAACGTCACACTGTTCAGCTACACGAGGGCTTTTTGGCGACGGACCACGTAATTTTGAACCATGGTCAAGTGACGTGGACGACACCTGAGCTGGCACCCCCTCTCCTAACTACCACACCACACCAATGGGAGGACGTTTCAGCTCTCGACAGATTTAACGTGCATCGCTGCCCTACACGGCGGGTCTTTAGTGGTACTGGGCTCGAACTTGCGACAAGTTAAGCCACGATCCGATACCTATACCACTAGGCTACCGCGGCCGCCGTACTCTTTTGCGTAAATCGCAGTAGGTAGCTTAATGGTTATGGTAGCGAACTCGTAACGGTCGTTGTTTCTGTCTACGAGGGTTCGAGTTCTGCTGTAATAAAAAAAATCAACAATATAGAGAGGTTAATTA
>BMAV01009301.1:0-91745 GCA_019973955.1 Trichonephila inaurata madagascariensis
GAAGAAATTTTACTCATTATTTACTATTTCAAGATTGTATAATAATTTTACAGGACGTTTTATAATACCTGTTGCTGTTTTAATGGTGGCAGATTTTACTTGCCATCTAGTCCCTTGCGGATCTCAATGATTTTTCTAAGACTCCACAATTGTTGGGAACCTTCTCTCTCTTCACGTAATAATACTACATCATTTCAATTAAATTGAGTTCTTACATTCACATTTTTGTTTAAATTAGCACCTTTTAACTGAAGAAGCTACTTTTTTTCTACCTTTTCCAAAAAAATATTAAGTAACCTTTCACGATAAAGATATCTTTTAATTAATTCTTTTTTTATATTTAAATAATTCAATATTTCTCTTGCCTGACCAATTAGGTAAGGCAGTTAAATCTTCCAGTTAAAAAGTTGGAAGGAGTGAGAGGGAATGGTTCATTATAAACACAAGTTAATGGGCGCGAATTTATTATTGCTTCTATTTCAGCCAAAATCGTTTGTAGTTCTTCAAAAGAAATTAATGCCCTTCCCAAAATTTTCCTTAAGAGGGACTGCCAAATGTACTGAAATGGTTAGGGTACTTTTGCACAATGAAATCACATTATTCAGGCGTAAAACTTTTGCTGAGAACGTAAATTACACATATAAATCCGCCTTGAAATGTCAGAAATAGTCAGAAAATTTTAAAATTACGAAAATACATATATCCTTGCTTCCAGAATTTTCTGACGCCAAATTTGGCAAACTTTATTACAATGTCTGCAGATGACGCCATGTGTATGCAATCTACGTACAAAAGTTTTAAAACTTTACTTAAGAATAAAATTACCGCTATAAACTGCTTAAATACACATTAATAATACTATATTTTATGAAAAAGAATATTTTGCTACATGGATAATGACTTGAATCACTTCAGAAAAACTAATTCTGCTTTTTTACATGAAAAAAGGGGGGGGGGGATTAAGAAATAAAGTAACCCTGGACTACGTCAAGAAACCACTCCCCATGACATCCTTTCGAAAAGGCAACGGTCAAGTGACCTTGAGATCAGCTGACTTTTAGTTTTTGCTTAAATTTTAGAATGGCCAGGAGAAGGGGAATTGCTTGAACATGACAGCTGTGGAATGGGAGGGGGGACTCTATTTTAACACTGATAGAGGGTTTATTCTGGAATAGTGGTCCTCAAACTTTTTCTACTCACAGAACCCTAAGAACACGGGTGGCCAACCTTTTTGGGAAGAGTACCACAATTTAATAAACAATTATGAGTGCCGCTTCCAACATTTCCATCAAACAGATATGGAAAAGTAAAAAAAATGTTACTTATATATATTGGTTTTTGTGGAATTTTTTTTTTTACTCAAGTAGCACATTTTTTTTTTAATGCACTAAACTTAAAAATAAGATGAAGTGCAAATTTATGTTTTATTGTTAATAAACTTTTTATAGGTTCAATTCAGTTAAGATAGGTACAAAATAAAAATGAGTGACTTGAAACATTTAATTTTAAATAATTATTAAACATTTAGTATTTACTTAATGTAGCTTGTGTGTGTGAATTACTCTCTTTTTTTACCAATTTTTTTTTTTTTTTTGCAAATGCTAACAAAATCAGGTTATAGGTGCACATCAGCTAGTTATATGTGAGTAATATTTATTTTATTATGTTCATAGCGGAAAACATTGATTCACACAAACATATTTTAATCCAAATTTTGAGACTTTTCTCTGAAGCAACCCCACTTCAATAAAATTGTAGAAAATAATTTATTATTATATATTCAGATTTCTTTTAATTTTTCAGTGTGCCTTCGCGTGCCCCCGTTACAACTCCACCGTGCCACGGGTTGGCCACCACTGCTCTAGAACTAGAAGGTCTTTTTGTGGAACCTCTAGAATTAGAAAGTAATTTTGTCGAGCCTATTCCCCACACACTTTTTTGTAAAGGCAATTAAAAAAGTATTGCATCGTTATTAAAAGTTTTAATCTTCTTTTAACATAATTTACTAATAATATTAATATGTGATCCAGGTTTCGCCCACCCATACATTATGTTAAGTAACTAGAATGTCTGCTTGATTTTTTCACATAAACTGTCGGAAGTCTAAGCCTATTGAAATTAACTGCAATCGCATTACATATTCTGAGCTTAATTTATTTCTATACTTTGTTTTTGTAACCATTTATGCCAAGAAATATTTTTTATTTATACACATTGTTCTGAATGGGATTAAAATGTTTAGAGGAATACTGAGTATTTTGTATGAATTTGCAACAAACAATTTAGGAGCTTTTCTTGCTTAAATTTTAAGTTTGGACATCAAATCTGTTGATAGGTCGATAAGTCGTTACCTCTCCCTTATTGTAGATGTTTTCCCAACAAATGCCAAAGATGCACTTTCCATTCGAAAACTATTTAGTTTTGCAAGACATTGTACTAACGAGTATACAGTTATCTCGTGGAACCCGGGATTGTAAATAATAAAATTTTTACAATGTATTAGGTAATATATATTGACGCTTAAAACCTATCTAAGTGAGCAACTCCGTGGCGCAATTGGCTAAAGCGTTCGGCAGATACCTGAAAGGCTCCCGGCACAAGCATTACAGGACAATGAATTATTATTTAATTTCTTTAATTATTACTTTAATTTCTAGTACCTTCTAGATGTTTCTTTACTTTGCTGGAACGGCGTTCCAGAATATTCCATTATACTGTAAAAGAGCCAAGAGCTCGAGACAAGATAGTCAGTTCTTGGTTTTGTAACCTAGAATGCTTCATCAATAAATACTTGGGATAAAATCAATACGTATCTATCTTTCTACCTGACAAGTTTGGTGGAGGCGCTGGGTACCTTGATTCTCAAATTTCCGGTCATTATTCCATTCAAAACGATAGAACAAGACGCTGAACGATTAAGGAGAAGTCGTCGCACTCAAGGACTTCCACCTGAATTTGGATTCTACGAAAAGCCAAAAAGGGCAGCAACATCCAAAACGGACATGTGTGACTGGCGAAAAACAGGAAGCACAAACAATCATGATTGCTCCTACGGTTCTGGCTGAATCAAGAAAGCCTACGATTTTCAGAGGAGAACCAGGACAGGATCCAATAAAATGGCTGAAGGAGTACCAAAAAAGTGTCATCGTATAATCGTTGGGATGACACTATGCAGTTAGCCAATGCGTACTTTTTTTTAGATGGTACCGCGAGAAAATGGTACGAGAACAATGAGGACAGTTTCATTTCCTGGACTTTATTTGAAAACGGACTGAAAGCAGCATTTGGAGACACCCAAACATATGTCAGACAAGCGAGGGACCGTTTGAAATCCTGAGCACAACAGCCGGGGGAATGCAACCAATCTTGTATATAGGATGTGAAGGTAACTATGTGAAGCCATTGGGTAAATGTGTTTTACAGTTGACAATCAACTGCCGAACACAGCCATTCCAGTTCACTGTCATGCCGAAATGCAGCCACGACGTCATCCTAGGTTTTGACTTTCTAAAAGCTTTAGAAGCCATTTTAGACTGTGGCCGAGCCGAACTTATATTTGACGAACTATTGCATATCGAAGAGATAGATCCTCAGGGCATAAAGTTATATGTCATGTCTGACTCAGTTGTTCCAGCTCGTTCGTGTAAATTTCTTACCGTTCAAGCCCGTGATGCACAAGACGACACTGATTTTCTAGTTGAGGGGAAGAAAGTTATGTGTATAAATCAATTCATTTAAGAGTAAATAGAGAATTGAAAAAGGATATATTAATATTTCGAATATTTCTATTGCTTTTAGAAAGTAAATATCATACAGAATCAAATGTCTATTCGTAAAATCATATTTGGTATGATCTTAATTACTGATAAATATCATAGAACTGATCTAAGTACACTTCTTGGGTCAATATTTGTAAATAACTCAATACAACAAATTTATTCAGGACTTACATTTATAAAAAGGATAGTATCAATACAGATGAACCTTTTAGACTTTAATACTTATGTAAAAATTAAAATCCAGAGTATTCTTATGCTTAATACATTTCATCTGGGGTTACATAGATTTTTTCAATACACTGTGTTATACTTCAATAATATGTGTATAGTCTATATGTGAAACTTATCATCAAAATTAATGAATTTTACATTTTGATAACCCTTGTGCAAACACCAATAAATATTATCCATAGTAAAAAAAATTGTACATCTGTGTGGCAAATTTATACCAGTCAAATTCTGAAAAACAGATGTTGTGTTAAGAAATCCCTACACTACATAATAAATAGATACACCACACACAAATATTTTATAATTTTTATTTTTTTGTGTAAAAGAATTATGGATTCAAAGAAGACTTATTATTTTGACCATAAAGGAGAGAGAGAGAACAGGACTTTTATATTCAATATATACACACAATTTTATCTTCTATAATATACACAATTTAATTAAAAAATTTTAATGCCTTAATTTTATCTTTTTATGTATATGTTCTCTATATAATTTAATTTAAAATAAACAAAAAATATTTACATTCCTGTAGATATATATCCAAATTCCTTTTAGCAGAAGTTTCTTTTGTGAACACAAATATAGTAGGAATGAAGCTGGAGACGATTTCTAAATGTGTTTGGTATTAAAAACCAGCTTATTCAAAGTGGTCAGAGCATAATAAGCGAGGAGATGGTTTAAAATACTTACGCTTCATCATCTTATCCATGTTTACTAAACACTCGAATATTTTTACCTGGATATTAAAAAAAGATTTTTTCCTATACAATCATCTGATCTTCTACTGTAATCGAGTTATAATGTAACAGAGCAAGAGCAAAATATTACACAAAAGAAGTGTTAGGTTAGAGTTAAGCGGGAAACAAACCAAAACATATTCACGAGCCATCCTCATCACGTGATCGTGACGTCACATGGATCAACCTCATCAATACCTCCTAGATGATAGAAAACCTGGCGACTGGTTTGTGACGTCACTACTAGTAGGGAGAGATCGTCCATCCTCTACAGAGCTTCTCTGATACATTTTTTAAAAATAATTTTTGTTATTAAAACAAATATACTTACAGGAAATTTAAAAAATCAGTAAATTAATCTTTAAATTGTGTTTCATGTACATAAAACGTAAGAGTAAATATTAGAGTTTACCTATTTAAATAATAATTGCAAGTATATGATTATCGATGTATTTACTACGAACGCATTACGATGAACTTTTATAAACACATTTATTACATTGCAGCAAATTGTAAGAACCTTTTGTATTCGAATACGTATTTTTTTTTACAAAACTATGCTTATTTCTTAGCTTTAAAATTTATTTTCTTATTTTTTTTTTTCAGAATAGTTACAAAGAGGGAAATAAAATTAGAAACAGTTTTCAAAACAAAAAACGACAAACAAATTTAAAAACAGTAACCTTATTGGTATCACACACATACAATATAAAGTATTATTAAATAAATTTCAAATATATTTGTAGATATATTATACCTATATAATTATAGATACACTCATTTCCAAAAGTTAAGCACGGAGAGGAAATGCTAATTTCCGAAAGCCAATCAGAATTGATGAGGATGCAATTCCCTGCAGAGGTAGATGGAAGTATGCAAATATGTTAGGAAACAGCCAATCGTGCTTTCATGTCAAGAAATATGCAAAAAGTGCAGTCTTGTAAGAAGCCAGCTTTATGAAGGGTTACAGGAGTTGATTGTAAGTGCTGATAAACGGTGTTTAAAACTTTCGTACAATTTGTTTTCAAGACATAAGTGTTTCTATGACTTCCAGAAAACGATGGAAGATTCTGAGTGCTGGCGTGCTGTGGGGCGCATTGAAGCAGTTCAGTCGATCACAGATGTTGCTCTTTTCTTCGGCGTTCATCATTCTGTAATTTCACGTTTATGGAAACAATTCCAAACCACACAGACAGTTGTCCAAAGGCCCGTAGGCGGTCGCCCAAGGGTTACAACCCTCTTGAAAGATCGATATATTGCTATTGTAGCCAAGCGGAATCGCAGAGCGACCTCCACACGTGTGACATCTATGGTTACAGTGTCCATTGGTAAGGCTATATCTGCAGCTACTGTACGTCTCGAAGATTACATATGAATGGACTGTATGCCCGAGGACCTCTAGTTTGTGTTCCTCTATCCATCTAATCGAGGGGCCCGATTAAAGTGGTGCCGGGAACATGGCAATTGGACTGTGTCTGACTGGGGCAATGTCATGTTTACTGATGAGTTAAGATTTGCTCTGGAGCCGGAAGACAAACCTATAAGGATATGACATAAACAAGGAACACGCACTCAGCCCCAAAACTTCACGCATTCCGAGGCGGAAGCATTATGGTGTGGCCATGGATTTCATTAGGATACCACACCGATCTACACATCTTTAAACGGGGTTCTGTGACTGCTGATCGGTATCGAGATTAAGTCTTAGAACCCATTGTGAGATTGTACGCTGCAGCAGTTGGTCTTACTTTTGTTTTAATGGACAATAACGCACGTCCCCATAGAGCTGACATCTTCGATGACTACCTGGAGAACGAAAGGATTGTGGATATGGTGTAGCCAGCATATTCGCCCGACCTTAATCGAATTGAAAATCTTTGGGATGCTCTTGGCCATGCTGTATCTTCGCGTTTCCTACCTCCAGCCACTCCTATTGAGCTGGAAACTGCTCTACAAGAAGAATGGTGATTGCTTAGTTCTGCGGTTGTTGACCACCTAATTGAAAGCCTGGTCAGAAGGTGTAAGCTTTGCATACAGATGAGGGGGATCACATACCCTATTAATGTAATTTTTTTTTTCATTTTATGCTGTTTATTTTCACTTTATACATAATTCTGTTTAAGTCTCCAGTATGACATTATCTGATAACTTACAAAAATCTAATATTGTTTTCATTTCTGAGTGAGTGTATATATACAGGAAAATAAATATATACATAAAAATAGATTACACAGTTTATTTAGCTGTTTGTCAGTTACTTTTCTTTCCTTAAATTTTTAGTACTTTTCCCCCCAAAAGTAGTTATTCAATGTTACTAATATAGATTAAATATGTTTTAAAACTTAATTGGCATCAAATTAATAAACGAAAGCTTGCTGTCTGCAATATAACAGCATGAAAAATTACCATTAACTAATTTTACAAAAAAAAATTTTTGTTAAACACATACATATAGGATTACAGATACATACATGAAATTAAATATATACAAGGAAACAGAGAGATTACAGTTTCTTTAGCTGTTTGTCAGTTACTTTGCATTGCTTAAAATGTTTCTATATTTTCCCTCCAACAATAGTTATTCAATTATGCATTGTTACAAATGTAGATTAAATGTTTTAAAACTATTGGTATCATCACAGTATTGAACAAAAATTCTCTCTTTGCAATAGCAGCATTAAAAATAACCAAAATATAAAGTTCCTATAAATAACAATATAACAAGTTATCGTAAAATAAGTTATAATAGGCCCATGCATAAAAATGTAATTCATTTAGTTAATAAAGTAGGTATTTTTTTAGAGCAAAGCAAAAAAAAGTACACACACATTTAAAAATAGTAACTTTATTGGTATCAAATACAATCACAACCTTAAGAAATATTAAATAAATTTCAAATATATTTTAGAGAAAAATCTATACTATAAAATTATAGATATATACACAGGAAAATAAGTACATACATAAAAATAGAGAACACAATTTATTTAACTGTTAAAACTCCCTTAAATCTTTGGTACTTTTTCTCCCAAAAGTACTTATTCAGTTATACGTTGTTACAAATGGGAATCAAATATCTTGTAAAATTTCATTAGTACCATGCATAGTGATAAACAAAAATTTACACACACACTCTTTGCAATAACAAGCATTAAAAATTACCAAAAATAAAGTTCCCACAAATAACAATATGACAAGTTATCGTAAAATAAGTTAAAAATATTTTTTAAATAAATCCTACATATATAAAAGCATAGATATGCACCTAAAAAAATAAATATATATAGAGAGAAAAATAATGCACCCACATACATAAAAATAATGTACTTTATTTAGCTATAATAAAGTATGTATTTCTCTTTTCTTCGTTTCAACTTTTTTAATGTCATTTTTTCCTTACAGTAGTTATTTAATAATGCATTTGTAGAAGTAAGGATAATATGCTTTTAAACTAGCTCAGAAGAATGATCATTGTTACAAGGTTCATCATATAAAAAAAATTCATTTGAATTTATCAAGCTAATCGATATTTCTGAAGCAATTATTTGACGTTGATTATTTTGTTTAAGAAATATATTTTCATAATCATTAGAAAAAAGTTTCTGAACTATTATGTAGTTATAGAGCACTGCTGTAACAACATCTGGAGAAGGGCACAATAAACTTCCTCTGTCTAAGTTACGTATTAAATCATAGTTAGAATTTAGTTCAAAAGAACAAGTGATTTGGAACAAAAGTCGCATTTTAATTTTTTAAGTGCTGCTCTAGCACAAACACCAGCTAAATATGTTAAAACAGGTAGATACGGCTGAGAATCACGAAAATCTTTTTCAGATAGTGTAATATTAAAATTATGCAATACTGATGACTCTAAAGGATTTTCATTACACGAATCTTCCAAATGAATGTCTTTTAAGTTAAGCTGGCCATATGTGTTCGAAACCAAAGATAGAGGTAAAAAATTTTGCATTCTTAGTTTAGCTTCTACTTCATAAAGCTGTCGAATTGATATTAAATATTGAGAACCTGAAAATATTCTATATTTCCCAAAACGACTTTCTAACGCATCTGTTTGAATTTTTCCGGGAAGAAAATACTGAAATTTTAATTCATTAATGCAATATTTTGACATTTCAAGTAAAGCGCGTATGTGGTATGAATAAAAGAAAGATGTGTTTCTTTAGTAAGGGTGCCAGTAGTACAATTTTTTCCTTTCCACAAGTCTAACCACGACAACATTTTATGCAAGAATTCACATGTTTGGTTGTCTGGAGATAAAGTAATCGGTTGCTGATAAGGATCAAGCAAATGTTGTCCCTTTAAAGGTATTTTAATATTAATTATTTTCCACCATGTACAAATTAAAGAAATAAAAATTGATGTTGTTTTATAAATAATTAGTTTATGTTGCTCTCCTAATAGTTGAAGCCCCTGAATATAACAAAATTATTAAATATCTTAAGCATAAGTTTCACATTTTGTTTTTCACAAGATTTGTAGGACATAAAGCCTTTAAAGTTAAACCATAAGCAAACTTTACTAAATTATTACTTTCTATATCATATATAGTTGTTTAAGTGTAGAGAAATTTGTGTTACAAGCCTGCCCTCTTGTTGAGAAATATGTCATTTCTGTCCATTTAGAAACTAAAAAGCATGTGTAATTATTGATTAGCATTTTTAAGTTATTTTTAATATTTTCTAAATTTTTATTTAATTTACTGTATTTTTACTTTGTTTAAAAATTGAGTAATCGCATGCGTGCTAATTGTTTATTATCTATGTTTGGAAAAGTTTTGTTTTGAGTGAATGGCAACGTTTTTGTAAGAGCGGAAGAAGAGAATATAAATAAAATGGAGTCAGAATAATATGTAGTAAAAGCTCGTATCTTTTATATTAAGAAAACCACACAATTAATAATTTTAGAGGAGAAACGACTGAATGAAATAAAATTCAGATAGAGTCTCAACATTGTGGTGACCCGGACGTGATCGTAAGATAAGGTACGTCTATTTTTATTCGTATAAGAATTCTTTAAGAAACGGGGAAAAAATGGAACTGTTAGTAAAGAAACGAGGACATATTAGAGCTAACTTTACCAAATCATATAATACAGAATTAGGTAATTTGGTATTTTTTTATGGTATTCAGAATCATGTGCTCTATTTAAATATTTTAAAACGAAATTTTAAATTATCCGTCCAAAATTTGGATATAGGAGACGACTTAATTTTTAACAGGATAATAACGCCATGCGCACTGCTCTCAATGTACGCCACTGGTGTCTCTATAACTCTCCCCAAATCATGAAAACACCTCCTCAACCACTTTATTTAGCCCAGTGGAACATATTTGGTGAGATTTTGATTTTAAAAAAAGAAAACATGACATATAAACATATAATGGGAAGTAAAAACAATAATCACAGAAGAATGGAAGAAAATTGATGCAGAAATTACAAAAAACTAATTAAATCTATACCAAGACGCTTAAAAGTTTTTGTGGACACTAAAAGATATCCTATTAAGTACTAAATTGAGAAAGAAATACAATATTTAAAGCTAAGTTGAGATTTTTGTTAAGTGTACGAAGACTTTTGTGGCATAATTTTTTAGTAGCTTTTTGATTATTAATTTTAAAAAAAATAGTTATACTATTTTTAAAAAATTAATTATGTCATTCCATTAAGAACAAGTTGCAGATATCATAAAAAAAATTAGAACTACAATATATTAATTTTTATTAGTCGAAAACATTAAATTTTATAAGAAATTGCAAGTGTACGAACACTTTTGTGGCCCACTGTATGTAATGTTTTCAGATTTAGCTATTTTTACTCTTTATTTTTCTCATGAATATAGATATATTTATAGCTTTCAAAGAGTTCTATTTGGTGATTTTAAAGTTTATGTTTCTTGAGAATAGAGATATTTTTTTTAATTGCATGAGTCACATTCTGTGATAGCGGAGAAATTGTTTAGTTAAATATATATATATTTCTTTTTCTGTGAATAGCATGATTATGTAATACTGTGTATTTTATTCATTGCATTTCCGCGGTGTATTTTTTAGAATTGCGTAAGCTACTTGTAGAAAGGTTTCATAAAATTCTATTAGCATTTCACAAAAAATAATTCTTTTTCAAAAAAAAATAATGAATATTAAATATTTATTTTAGGCTTTTTTTGTATGAAAAACAGAAAGTTTTGTTTTAAACTTGGTTTTTGATGCTTTGCAATTTATTGTTTTTATGAAAATTAGTTTGTTTTCATTGCGAAAATCTTCGTATTATATTTTGATAAAAGTATATTTATATGTATAAATAGTGTGAGTGTATATTTAAATACGTATTGGAGTTTTGCTATTGTGACTCACGATTAATTTTATATTTTATATATACAGATTTTCTGAAGATCTTTGTAAATATGTTTGTTTATTCTCTTTATTATGAATTTTTCTCTTTTTATGTTTTCTATACAGGGAAGGTAGTTGTTTAATGATTAGTTAATACGTATCCATTGCTATTAGGAAAACTAATTTAATTTATAGCTTCCTTTATACTTTAAAACCTGAATCTAGTTTTATTTTAAAAGACAAATATGGCTTTCCTCTCAAAATGCAAGAAAATAGACCTCTGTAATTTAGCAAGTGAGCCACGAGTCTCTGTGACTTTAGAGGATAAAATCATTGACTTACGCGAAAAAATCACTTCGTGTACATTTTTTCAGGATAATGAGCAGTTTGTGGAAGAGATGCTCGATAACATTGTTGATGAACGTAAATCACTTGAAGTCGAAGCCATAAAGAAAATAGAATGGGAGGATAAGTGCCTAGCTGATAAAAGAGCATTTGAGCTTGAAAAGCTCAAATTACAAGCACAAAATCGTAGGTAATTCCCCTCAAATGGATTCTAGCCCCATGAAGATGGATTTAAAAACAGTCTTGCCCACATTCATCCCTGATAAAGATGACATATCGTTGTTTTTGACAATGTTCGAAAGACAAATGAAGCTCCTAAATGTACCTGCCGATTTTTGGGTATCACACTTAATTGAAGTCCTTCCAAGTGATATTAGCAGGTTAATTGCAAGAGAACCGGAAGAGATGTTTAGGAATTATGCTCAAATTCACAATATTTTATTGCGAAGGTTCAAGCTGACAGCTGACCATTTCAGAGTCCTTTTTTGCCGACACTAGAAACAGGATCATTCCACGTGGAAAGATTTCTTTTTTGAGCTAAGAACCTTTTTCGAAGGTTGGCTAAGTGAATTAGAAATCGAAACTACATGCACAGTTTGTGCTGATACAGGAGCCAGCCAGTCAGTCGGGAGAGAATTAATGTTTAAATTCTTGAGAAATCGTGGACAAAATTCTCAGAATTTCATCTTGCTATGTGCCTAGCTGATGGTAAACAATCCCCCTTGCTCGAAAAGCTACGGTACAAATCACCATAGGTGGACGAATTTTCCCAAATTGTTTTTTTTTTCCCTTGCCTCATGAAAAAAGATAACCCACTTTTCCCAAGGTGTTGACTTTATAAAGGATACCCAAGGTCGTGATGGACCTGCGTAAAAATTTTTTGGGGTACTTTGGTGAAAAACCCAAAAAACCTTGGGATACTTTAAAGATGTTCCTTTGCCTGTAGACGACAGTCCTGTCAAAAATAAAATAATTCTTGTCCCACAAATTCGATTCCCAGTGGGGTTTCCCATTCCCGAAACACCCCAATGAAACTAAGCCCAAATGATCTAAATTTTGGGAAAAGAAGAAGGACAACCCCTAAATGTAAAGAAAAAGAAATTATTTGATAGTCCTTTTTAATGAAAGTAAAGATTTTTTTCAGCCCCGGGGAGAACCAACTCCATTCAGGGTTTTTTAAAAAACACAGGTGACCACCCACCAGTTTCAACTGCACCTTATAGACTATCTCCAAACAGGAAAGAAATCTATAACCTTTTAGCTGATAATATTATAGAAGAATGCGAGTCCCCATATTTTGGCCCAGTAATTTTAGTCCCCAAATTAAGGAACTTTTGGGTTGTGCAAAAGATTATCGTAAACTAAATGCGATTACTATACCTGACAGATACCCAATGCCCCTCAGGGTTTTGTTCTGTTACATGATGCAAAATCTATTGCTTTTATGTCTACCCTTGATTTAAAAATCCGGTTATCATCAGGTAGAGGTCAATCCAGCGAACCAGGAAAAGACTGCATTCTTTTTCCCCTTTTTTGGTACATTTGGGTACAAAAGAATGCCTTTTGGACTTCGAAATCCCCAGCAACCTTTCAGCATCTTATGGACCAATTTTGTAATGGATTCCCAAAGGTAAATATTCGGTGTTTTTTAAGACGATATCTTTTGTGTTTTTCCAAAAACGTTTGAACAACACATTGGGGTTTTTAAAGAATGGTTTTGACAGATTTAAAAAAATTTAAATTTGTGTAACAGAGAAAAATGTAAGTTTGTCTGCTTTTGTAAAAATACCTTGGACTTTGGATAACTTCAAAGGGAAAAAAAAGGGGGTGGATCACAGGATAAAACTGCAGCGATACAAAACATTCCTTCTCCAAGAAATCTAAAGCAATTACAGTCATTTTTACAGACCTGCTCTTGGTATAGAAAATTGATACCGAATTTTTCAAATATTGCTAGACCCCTTAGCAACTTGACAAAGAAAAATACTGCTTGGAAATGGAGTGATATTGAGCAGCAAGCTTTCCAAACCCTCAAACAATGTTAATAACCCCGCCAATACTGAGACAAGTTGATCCTAAAAAGCCTTTTATCATCCGAACGGATGCAAGCAGTTACGCCCTAAGTGTAGTTCTGTTACAAGGAGAAGGCCCCACTGATGAACAACCAGTAGAATATGCCAGTAGGCTCTTAAGTTTTGCTAAAAAAAATTACTCGACAACAGAGATAGAAGCCTTGGCTGTAGTCATGGGCCTTAAACAAATTTAGAGGATATATTTAACCCGCGGTCCTCCCCTTTTTTTCCCTACCTCGTTACTCGCGGGGTTTTAGGGAAACCCCCCAAACTTTTTTCCCGATGTATTTAAATATGAAAAAAAAAATTAAGTCATTATGACACATATTTAAAAAAGTAAAAAGATTTTTTTTTTGTGTATTATACAAATATAATTATTAAATTTACTGCAAAAAAATGAGACTAACTTTAAATTTTTAAACTAAACATAAAAAATTTTTTCTTTTTTAAAACACATTAATTTTATATTTTTTTCATAAACCAGTATAAAAAAAACGTATATACCAGTTTTAAATATAATTTATAATTAACGAGATAATGATAGTAGAAAGTAAAAAAAATAATTTTTTTAATCTTTTTTCCAAACATTAAAGAGCAGACTGTATACATGTGCTCAATTTCTCGCAGGAGTTCTCACCCCCCCAGATAAATTTTTTGAAAGGTCATTACTTTCCCAATCGTTCGAAAAAGAGGTTGCATCAGGCCTGAAAGTTCAATGACCTAAAATTTTAGTTTCGGGAAAAATCGTGGTTCTGGGCATTCTTTTTTGGGGAATCCGGGGGAGGATTTTCTTGTTGCTGGGGGTTTTAAAAACCCCCCGCGGGGTTTATCGGGGGTTTAAAGGGGCGAAATTACAGGGGCATCCGACCACCAACCTTTAAAAAAGTGGCTGATGTGTTTAACATCCCCAAACCCCAAAAATTACCCCGATGGGCACTTCAAATACAATCTTACAATCTGAAGATTGATTTTTTTCCCGGGGGAAATGCAATTTTATAGCAAAATATTTTTTTCCAAAACCAAGAGTCTAGAGATGAAGAAATTTGCAAAATTAAAAACTAAAATTTTTGTTTTCCCCCGACAAAAACGGCTAATGAGCTAAGAAAAAGAACAATTGAATGCCCGGGCAAAAAAAGATATTGTTTTTTTGAAAATCCCAAAAAGGGGATTTTGATTTTTCCCCTTTGGACTGGGACAGGGGTACGTGATGAATCGGGGAGTACTGTACCGGTACTCACCTCATGCTGAAGTTGAAGAACCCAAACTAGTTGCCCCCTACCCCATGAGAGAGAAGATAAAAAAATTGCCCCTGATGCTCCCACCACTGCACATTACGGTTGATGGTACCCCTTTTTTGAATTTCCCACGAAATATTACTTTGGGCTTGTATGGGGAAAAATTTTTACTGATTATGTGAAGAGCTGCTCAAAAATGCACGAGATACAAAGCCACAAATCAAAAAACCTGCTGGTCTTCTGCAGACCCTGTTTTCCCGCTCAACGATTTGAGAGCATAGCTTTTTTGATCTTTTTGGTCCCTTTTACCCGAAACGACAGAAGGTATGAAGTGGATATTCATAGTGGAGGATTACACAACAAAATGGGTAGAGTTGTTCCCCATTAAAACAAGCTACTGCTAAAGGGAAAACGCCATGACACTTCCCAAAAAAAGTCTTCCTAAAATACGGGTGCCCCCTCGACTAATAAGTGACAATGGGTTCCCCAAATTTTTGGTAATGCAACAGTTTTTGTTCTGTCTTGGATATCAATCAAAAATCTCATTCCCGTATATCAACCACAGGTAAAACCAGTCAAAGAAAAATAGGGGTTTTAAACCTCGGGAGCAATGATGGTAGTTAACAACCATACATTATGGATTGAAAAAACTACCAGCTATTAGGTTTTCACTGAATATTTTCAAAATGTGAGGGCAGATCACACGTCAGCATCCCAACCTTCCCAAAAGGGTACGAACTTTTTGGGCCAAAGAAAAAACTGATCTACGGTCTGTCATCCACAACGATAATTTTGTGCCTGAATTTAAACCCCATTTAAAGCATTTTGAAGGATACATGTCACAAATTAAAAAAAAACATTTAGATGAGTCAAGATCGTTTTTGATATGGTGGTTCTATGGTGACCATATCTTTGATTGTCAACGTGAATTAGAGGTGTGGGGTTCTCGAAATGAATCGACATTTTAAAATTCTTAATATACTTTTTTTAAGAATATAACAATTTTTTAAAAAATTAGATAAACTTATATTAAGTGAGAATAAACCAAACACACAGCAATAGTTAAACCCGATCGCGTAACTTAGATCCCTTATCTAAATAATTTTATTATCCCCAACTTTTTAATTCTATTAATATTTCAATCCCAATATCAAATAATCAGTCCTACCTTAATTCAACTAAGGTTCTATCACGGTACAGAAGCACCTGGGGCGCGTGCAATTGTATGCACCTTGTATCAATGGTGATTATCTCGGAACTTTTTTGAAGGCTGTCAATTCACACTCGTATCTCTTCCCCCCCCAAAATTTCCCTTAAATTTTAAATTTTGCTTACTGAAACTTCTGTTCTTTTAAAAACTATCTTATTTGCATTTTTATAATCGTATTTCCCTTCTTGGATTTGGGTTGGAAAAGTTTGCCATTAATCTTGGCCGTCAAAAAAACCCGAGGTTATGTTACAGAAAAAAACAGCGTGAGCCCGTCACATTTAAAAAACAAAGAGATAAATTTATGGGCCAAGTCCTAACTATAAAAATTAATGATCTGGTATGGGTAAAAAATTCACCAATTAAATAAAGCCAGTCAGAATAGGAAATGCAAAACTCATTTTCCTAGGAGAGACGGGGCCCTACATTGTTTTATCCCAGAGACTCCCCACTACCCTTTGGGAGCCCGTTGTGACAAAAACCCGACGAACCTTTGGGGGGTCTACCATGCCCCCAGCCTTTAAAACCCTTTCTGAATGGCACAGGGAGTCTCCTGGCCTCTCAAGAAAAAAGGAAGGCCACGCAAACAGCCATTGATTCCGAGGAACTGCCGGAGAGAATGCCATAATGTCTGCTAGTACACCCCTTTTGCCGAGACGGTCTTCGGCGGGTGGGGAGAATGTAACAACTATATTTAAACTCTGCAACCCCCTTTACCTTTGCGACAACCAGGGGCACCACTTGTTCTTTTGAGAAGCGGGAACTCGTTTTTCCTGCTCTTCTGTCCTGGATCGCCCCCCGGGGAAAAATCGGGACACGTGGAGTCCGGGAATGCCTGTTTCCCCTCCTTTTTTTGTCCTTAAGCTATTTTCTGTAACTATAATTGATGTGTGTTGTTTACTTAAGTGACCCCTTGTGTTGTGGAACGTAAGAAAATTAAAAATAAGATTTGTTCTAGTAATATGAAAAGCTTTCTTTATTTCAATACAACAAAGAGACACGATATGGAGGATTGTCATAAAAATAAAAATAAGTAGTAAAAAAATAGTGAATTTTTTTAAAAAGTAATTATATATATACATATAAGGAAACTTATAGTGGTGCCTACTATGCCGTATTTTGTCGTGGCGAGTGGTAGATTTTAATGTGGTGAATCAAAGGTAGGGCTTGGCTGATGGCGAGTGAATGTATATTAGATACATTTTCTATGTTGGTTGATATTACGTAATCAATACTATTGATGACGCAGTTTGGAACATTAATCCAGTTTATTCACATCTTGAAAACATACAGATAAAGCAGAACGGCATTACACATAACAAAGATACCACACAACATGGCAGCCGGCTGATTACATAATTGCAGAGAGGCTATAGCAGAAGAGAAGAAAGCGCACCATTTTCAGATCTCGGTATTTATAGGCAACGGGTCGTCACGTGATTTTAGGAGGTGGATGGAGATAGTTTCTTAAGTCCCCTTCAGGCGGGTAACCACTTAAAATAATTACATGGTTGTGCTGAAGTACTGGACGTTAATAATTCAAGAGCTATTACAGATGATTGGAATTATTACACACACACACACACACACATATATATATATATATATATATATATAAATCATTTTATAGGTAAACTTTTTTTATTGTAAAAAATCATTTATAGCATACCACATTCAATTGTCATATGTAATATCTAGGTTCTAAAGTACCATTGAATTTTGTCGATAGGAAGCAAAAAAAAAAAGAGCAATATATAAAAGTTGTTATACTTAGCTCTGTAACAATCAGAATTTTTTCTCTCTTGATTATTACTACTTAGTTACAAATATCGGCAATATTTTAAATTTTATTATAAAAAAATAAGATACTTCTACTTAATTCCTTAATATACATATAGTCATAAGAAAATAACATGCTATTTCAAATTTTTAAGATGGCACTTTTTTCTAAGCTCCGTAATAATCAAATTTATATTATTTGAAGACTCTTACACTTCTTCGCATTTTCTAAGAAAAAATAAATTCTTAGTGTTCGTTTTGAAATTTGACACCTTTTTTTTACTAAATTCTGAACTTTTCTTTCTTTTCTCCTCTTTTTTTTTTTTTTTTCCTTTTTTTTCGCAGTTTCTTGATGAAATTATTCATCTTAATATCTTGAAAAAAATGTTTGTAACTCATTTATTAAGTCATCAAATACTTTTTTCTGCTAAACATAATTATTACAAAAATATATTAACCAACTTAGTATAAAATATTTTAATGTTATTTATTTATTTTTCTGTTCATTTTATGCTAATACATACAACGTACTATGTTTAGTTAAATGTTAGGAAATTCTGCAACGTCTGTGTTTTTTACGTTATGCTTTAAAACTTGATTATTAAAAATTTAAATAATTTTGTTTCACTCTGAATAGTGGCTGCGGTAACCTAGTGATTAAGGTCACGAACTCGATGCCGGACTGTCATGGGTTAGAGTCCTGGTGCCACAGAAGACCCACCGTGTAGAGAAGGCCAATGCACATTAAATCTGTAGAGGCTCAATGTTTTCCCGTTGTTGTGGTGTGGTAGTTAGGAGGCTCATGTGTCGTCCTCGTCACTTGACAGAGGCTCAACATTACGAACTCTTTCGCCAACAACCCTCTTGTTGCTTTATCGTGCAAAGTTATTGTCATCCTCCTCCTCCTCTCAATTTCTTGACTTTTTATACATTTTAATGAGGTTTTTTTTCTAAAAAATCATGTATACAAATGAATAAGTATTGCTAAAATCACAAAGGAAAAATTTTTGAAGTATTCCTTTCAGGGTTATACTTGAAAATTTTTATAATAAAAATTTAGTCACAATGATAAAAATTCTTATAAAAAATAACGATTTTGTAAGAAGTAAAATTAAGTATATATATTATCTCCTTGCACGATCTGGAAGTCAAGTTAGATACAGGTAGACAAAAGTTCTTCCAATACCTACGTAAATAATTTTCTATAAATGATACATTCTATAATCCCGGATAAGGCATGAATATTTGTTAAAGGAAGAGTGCTTTTGCGCCACGGGGTTACTCTAAATAGCCATCGAGCCGCAAGTCCTCTCGTGAGGTTGGTGGATGGAGAAGAGAGATAGGAGACCCCTGATCATCCCCAGGGTGTTCTCCCTCACAATTGGAGTGGAATGGAGCCTAACCACACTATCACTGGTTTGGTGATCAAAGGCTAACGATAGGCGTAAAACTAGCCCCTTGCCTTCGATGAATTTGGTGGGTCTTGATCTGATGTTACAATCGGTTACTGTCGATCAGGTAGCATAAGTACCAACAACAGAATTTTTCACCAGAGTATATATTTTTATACACGGGAATGTATTGCAGAGATATCAAGAATTGCGGTTTTCTAATGTATATAAAAGAAGGAAAATGAAAGTGGCTGATTTTAAAGCGTTAAAAAACTTAACTTTTAAGGGCAGTCAGTCGGGTAAAGGCCTTTAGTAAATCAATTTTGAGTTTTTGATATTTCTAAAATCTCCAAATCAGGACCTTTCCAATGATATAACATACTAGCCATTTCATGAATTAGAAGTATTTTAAAATGACTATTAAAAAATCATCAGCTGGCGACCACGCCCACTTTGACAAATTAAATTGACAATATTGGCTATTTAAACTGTTGCAAAGCCACTATCTTTTTCATTTATTAAACGACATTAACTTTTAACTACAAGCTTAACTGTGTTAGGTTTTGGAGGGAACTTTACAGCTTATAGTTAGTGTGTGTGATTCGAAATTTAATCATTAACAAAATGAAAATTAAAGATAAAATTTGTAGATAAACATAAATAAGATTACAGGATTATTGAAGCTTTTTCTTTGAAAAGGTAAGATTTTTTTTATAAAATTTACTGTTTTCTAAAAATTTTATTTTACCTAAACCTACTTACTGCATGCATGGATATTTTCTTGTGTATTTTGAATTGAAATTTTTAAAATATTTCTAAACCATTTAGCTAGAAAATTCCTGTCCTTACGAGAAAAAAAAAAAATGCACTTTTTATGAAATTCCTACACTACTGGCCACCGTAAATGCAACACCCTCAAGGAAGCATGCAAATAACTTGAAATTTACAGCATGCATCAGCGGAGGTGAGATATGCAAATGATTATAGAATTTCAGCGCAGACACACATCACGCGTGCCTGTGACGCCACCTCAAAGTGCTATTTAAGGCTTGGAGATTTCGACGATTTCAAGTTCGGCAATTCTGTTTTTCTTGTGGTTTTTTCAAAAAACGATCAGTTATGTCTCGAAGAAAACAGCGACCAGCTTTTGATCAAGTATCCGAGTTCGACAGAGGAAGGATAATGTGTGACATAGCCATCAGTCGATAGTTATGTCTTGGGGGTTCCGCGTAAGTTAGAGGTGTGAGACTATCGGAAAGATGAGACATTCTATAATTCTTAATACAACTTTTATTAAGAATTTAACTTAAATTACTTATATAACGAACAAACTTATATTAAGTGAGAATAAACCAAAATATGCCGATTATTTAAGTCAGATCGCACAACTAGATCACTTATCAAAATATAATTAATTATCTGCCTAATCTCGCTTTCTATATTATAATACTAGCTTTTCGGAATAGTGAATCACTTTGGTTGAAGACTCATTTAATTCTTGATATTTTGCCGGTAGACTTCTATATGTGCCTCGTGCAATCCTTCCTTTTTGTAATTATTAACGAGGGTAAGGTTCCCCTTTTGATTGAGTAGGCTGTCTAAACACTTCCACTTGATCCACACTAAGCTTTCTCTAAAGTTGCCATTCTTTTTCACTAAATCCTATCCTTTTAAAGGATATCTTATTTGCATTGTTGCTTCGTTTTTCCTCTGGAATTGCTGGAAAAGTTTTGCCATTAATCGTGGCCGTCAAAGAACGTAGGAGTTATGTTAGAAGAAGAACGCGAGAGATGTCACAACCCTCTAAGGGCTAAGAAAAAAAAAACGTAATTTATTTAAGGGTTCTCAATGCCCTTAATAAATTACGTGCCTAAATTTTTATTTCTGAATCTCCTCGCTTTCTAAGTTTTATTTAATTTTAACCTAACCTCATTTTAACTTCTATAATTTCCAACATTTAACTTAACTGTAATTTTCATGGTTCATCTTAGAATTAAATTTAATATTCAACTTAATTTTTAAATTTAAACTCTCGTGACAGATATGCTACAATAAATTTTACTCCATTAACTAGGCCAACATTAACAATTATTGTTTAATAATGGTATATACCACTTTTTACATATATGTACTTAACTCTATATTTTCTGACGCAACTTAAACATTGATACACTTAAACCTTTCTACGTAATTCTTTTCCTGGGTGCGCAGACCCAAACTCAGAATCAGGGTAACATCTAACAGGAGCTGGGGAGTCTGGCCCACCTCTCGGGTTCGAGTTGAGGCTACATATCAGTTATGAGAATACTTCTAGGGTCTGTCACCCTGAAGTAAAAACTCTCTAAGTTACTTTGTCAAATCTATATTTACATAATACCAATAAAGTTTCACAATTTTTATGCATTATATCATTTGTAAATCCCAATAAACTTCATTTCCAACCCGCATCTGGTTCCATCAAATCCCAATGAGCCGCGCAGCGCTGTTAGCCATATTGTTAGTGCCCTGACTACACCGTTTCTGAACCAGATGCATCTAATACGAACAATACAACAACATATATATACATACATACATATTATACAATATAAACATTTTCACAACCATTAAAACAAATAACCAAAGGAATTGTCGCATCTCACGAAGTCATACATCGAAGTAAAACAAATGCATACTAATTGTTTTCTCCAATACAAAAGGAGAAAATTCTTATTAAGTCAAAGTTCAAAATAAATATACACTCATTGTAGTGTCAACTTTTGCTTGGATTATAACTTTTAAACACCGCCTGAGACTTCCTTCTTGCAATAATTCTTCCGACCACTTGTTGAAAAGATCATAAAAAAATGAAACAATACAACCTGATTTTTATTTCTTTAGTTCCCACACATGACGTGTAATGACTCAGCGCAAGTTACCACTGTTCTTTTTCCTCTTCTACCCCTTTTGGCTGCACTGGAATTTTATGTTGCCTGCTGTAGGGCTTGTAGTCTCTTGTCGGCTTTTCTCCTTTCTTTTCTATTCCCTGTTGTTTCCCTTTGGCCGGGCTGGGACTCCGGATCCTCTGGCGTGGGCGTGTCATGTTCCATTCAAACCCAGATGTTTCCTTTGGCCATATCGGGGACTCCTTGATCCTTTCTCTGGCGTAGGCGCAGTCATATGTCCTATCTTGAACTCCAGTTGCTCCGCCCTTGTTCTTCTTCCTACTCTATATAAATAGTACTGGATGACAATGGTCTTTTTGTTAATATTATTGGGTCCCTCGCCACTTTCTGTGGTCCACTTGCCCCCTTCGATCCATACGACCTTTTTAATTCCTCTTTTATTCAGCTTTTTCTTTTATTTCTTTCTTTTCATTTGTAAATGAACTAGGAAGCGATCTGACAAGTGATCTGCGCTTATCGGCCCCATCCGTGTTTTTTCTTAGATTAATGGACTGAGATTATATCCCTTTTTCCTCTTAACTACTGCTTCACCGCAAGTAAGATCTTTTTTTTTCCCATATTGCACTTCTTTTGATCTTGATGTACATTTTCCGAACTACCCGTTTCCTGACGTGAACTAATACTATCTGGGCTACCTGTTCCTAACTCGACCTCGCCGTCACATCTTCTATGACGATATATTCTTATTTGATCAACGTTAACAGTTAATCTTTTTCCCGACTTCCATATTACAATATATTATTATTTCTTACTCTAATACTCTATAGGTCCTTCAAATTTTTAAGTTTAAATTTGGAACAGATTCTTATTAGCTGCTGAACTTAAAGGGTGTGTCTCTAATAAGACCCAATCATTTACCTTAAATTTGTATACCCCTGCCCGTTTCTATTATAATATCTTTCCCACTTTTCCTGCTTAAGGTTTTCGTACTTAGTTCAGTCAGCTAAAGACTTTTTTCGATATTTCTAACTGTGAATTCCGATCCATCTGAAATCATTACTAATTTTTTGAAATGGGGTAATCAATTTTCGACCCAAAATAAAATTCCGCAGGGGTTTTTCCCGTTGTTCATTTCTCCACCGTCGTACGAATAGCGTAAAGTAAAGCAACTCACGTAAGAATTGATCCCAAGTATCGTGTTGATCATTAACATAATTTGCAATCATTTGCACTATATCTCGATTAACTCTTTTCAGCGTCCTATTTGCTTGTGGTCTATATGCAACAGTTCACACATGCCTTATGCCTAATCTTTCACTTCAAATGTTCAAAAAATTCTGATATAAATTGAGGACCGTTATCACTTTTATTAATTTTATTGGAGCTCCAAAACGCGATATAAAAATTATCAAAAAAATATCCGCTATTATACGAGTATCGAGGCCTTTTATGTATACTCTGTGCCCATTTGCTGAAATGACGGTTATTACTAAAATATATCGATTACGTCTTCTATTCTCGATATATGGGAGATATGGGCCTAACACCTAACAACATCTCACGGATAATTTGATACAATCGGATGACCAGCTGGTACCCAAGTGCTTTATACTATTAACTTGGCACATATGGCATGTAGAGACATATTATCAATAAATTTTCTCATACGGGAAATAACAAACGTCCCGAATTTTATGATACGTTTTAAATCTACCCAGATGTCCTGCACTGGCTTCTCGTGAAATTCTCATTATTTCATTCCCTAAAAAGACTGGAACGTATACACACACCTTAACGACGTTGTGTTTCGTATAAAATAACAAGCCTTTCACTAGACGGAATTCGGGGAACAATTCTACATATCGCCGCATTAACAGGAAGCTATCTTCGGGTTTCTAAATATCTATAGATATGACCTAATTCGGGTCATGCGTTGTTCTGTTATTAACTGTTCCCGCGAAGTAAGTACTAAACTCCTGACTAGGGGCACAATTACTTTTTCTCCTGCCATACTTTCCACAGGATTCCTTGATAGTATATCCGCCACCGCATTTTGAGTTCCAGGTCTATGTTCCCATTCCTATATTAAATTCCGCTAATTTGAGTGCTCCATCTGATCATCCTTCGACAAATTTTTCCATGCGTTAGGCGTTAAGGCAGCGACCCGTAATAACTTTAATTGGCATTGCTCCTAAATATGCTCCGAATTTGTTCAACGCCCATACTACTGCTGTGACATTCTTCGGTTACCATATAATTCCCTCGCGCTGTTCAGAGTACGTGAAGCAAATATAACGGCCTGTGTTCTTGATTAAGCACTGCCTCAAACCGATTGAACTGGCATTCGTAAAATAACTCGAAGGGCTTTTGAAAAGTTCGGCAATTTTAAAACTGGCGTTTTGTTACGGCCGCCTTGACCGCTTCTTCGAATGCCTTCGGCCTCAGTGACCAGACGAATTTTTTTTTAATTTCTGCTTAAGACATAAAGGCTCACAAAGATCATATACAATTTTTAATAAATTTCTGCGTACCACTGGGACATACCTGTGCCTGACACCTCCTCTTTGAGTTACGGTGGTTTATCCTCTAGTATGTGTTCTGAAACCTTGAGCCCCATCCGTTTTGATTCCCTTTTACTAATAATTATCCAAATACCAATTCATCGCACAATAAATTCTTACATTTATCTTTATTTAATGTCACACACACACAATCCTGCATCTTGCAACGAAAAAACTTTCCTTAAATGCTCAACAACATGGTGAGTGAATGATGGAGACGTGATAACAAACGTCGCCCGCTACATTCACAAACTTCCCTATCACCGGTTTTAGGATTAAGTCAATTGCCTTTTGAAAATGGAGCTGCCCCTGATAACCGAATGGCATCCGCTTGAAAGCATAAGTACCACTTTTTACTACGAATGCGTCTTGACAATATCATCACTGGGGTTTATTGCCATTTGAAAAAGTACCCACTTCTTAGATCAAGAGATGACATTATTGTCGTATAGGGATGTTCGTTATTAAATCATCTATTACCGGTAAAGGGTACGCGGATACTGTGATCGAATTTAGCTTTCTATAGTCGACCGCAAATCTATATGCTTCTGGAATATCCGGTGGTAACCCATTATTTTTTCTTGCATAACACAACTGGTGACGCGTACGGGGGATTGAATTGGAATAATTGTTTTCTCTCGTAACATTTTTGTATGTAGTAAATCAATTATTGCTTGTTTCTGCCGGTCATATCTTTCGTATGGCGTGGAACCGGGTGATTATCTCCCCGTGTCAATTTCATGCTATAAAAACACATGAGTAAGACCTGGTTTGTCTGGAGAATAATCCTTAAAACTACTAAACAAATTTTTGTAGTTCTTGTTTTTGTGCATCCTCCAATTTTTGTCTTAGACAAATCTATTTCAACATTTTCCTTCAATTGATTCAACCAATCTCTATTTATCTGAGAATCGGGAATTTCAACGATTGATCAAAAATTCCAAAACGCATCCTGATCCACTTTATAAAAATCAACACCTAGAATACCTGGGTATTCCAACTGTCAACACATGAAAATGACCCGCGTCTTCTGAATTGCCTGATGTGCAATTATTCAATTCGCCAGTTCCTATATTTTGGCATTTTGCCCTTTTCTTTTGTGCTGTGATTACCTGCTCGCGATTTTAATTTGCTTATAAAAAAAAAATATTTTTTATATACTTCCGATATAAATGATGTATCTGCTCCGGTGTCCCATAGCGCTTTCAAAAAATGTGTTATTAATAAAAATAGAAACGTGGAGAAGCTCTACGGGTGATATACATATCGGAGAAAGCTTAATTGGTGTATATCTCCCGCCGATTCCTTTTGAGGATGAACTTTAACTTTGGCTACAACATTCAATCGTCCCTTTTTGTATCCTATCGCCTCGATCCACCGAAGTTTCACTCGAACCCCCTATTCCTACGGTCCCCTCTATTTAAAATTATCATTTCGATCATTTCGAAATTCGCATCCCCTTTCGTTGAATCTCTGATCATCATTCTTGAAATCTATTCCTCTCGAACCCTATTACTTTGACGGTTATTCTCATACGTACCTCTAAAATCATTTCTGCCATTATTTGGTCTACGCCCAACCCTCAGAATTTCCAGTTTCTGCGATTAACATCAAAAATTAGGCATCCTATGCGCGTTTTGACTCCGTCTTTCCACATTATCACTATTCTGCGAACCCCTTTTAATTTGTAAGAATACCTCTTCAAATTTAGCCAATATTTCCAAAGTTGTACGGTGTTCTGCGGATTGGGTGAACTTCCACGTAGTCCTGACTTGTGGTTCGAGTCTAACAAAAAAATGTGATCAACCAATTCCGCCTGCGACATCCTTAGCTCTAAACTTATGAATTTTAGCAAATAGTAAACAAAGTCTGTTGGCTCCTAATTTCTTCCCTGCTGTGACGCGAAAAAGCCTAGCCAACAATTCTTTCTTATTTTGATTGTGGGAACTGCTTTCATTCAGCCTTGAGCTGCGCGAAATCCGTGGCTGCGGTCTGCACTAGCACCGATCCAAATATTGAGTACCAATCTTGAGCTCTTCTCCCCTGGAGATGACTTCAACTAAGCACATGATAAGTTACTGGGATTTCCCAAGTAACTGTATTTGATTATCTATTGCCTGTGAAACCTGGCGACATTCTCAGACCCGGAAAATACATTTCAGGTAAAATACCAACAAATCCTCCTGCATTACCTTAACCCAGAATTATAAATGTTCAAGTGCCATTGTGGCAGCCATCAGTCGATAGTTATGGGTCTTGGGGGTTCCAAGTGTAAGTTAGAGGTGTGTGATTATCAGAAGGAGGGAGACATTCTTATACTCTAATACAACTTTTTTATTAAGAATTTAACTTAAATTACTTATATAACGAACAAATTTATATTAAGTGAGAATAAACCAAAATATGCCGCTTATTTAAGTCAGATCGCACAACTAGATCATCACACAAAATATAATTCATTATCTGCCTAATCGCTTTCTATATTATACTAGTTTTCGGAATATAATCTTCCTACCTTGGTTGAAGACTCGACGATTCTGATACTTGCAGGTAGACTTATGTGCTCTCATGCAATCCTTCCTTTTTGTAAGCGAGGGTGGGCGTCTCCTTGATTGAGTAGGCTGTCTAAACTCTTCCACTTGATCCACACTCCAAGCTTTCTAAGATTGCCATTCTTTTTCACTAAACTTTTCTATCCTTTAAAGATATTCATGCCGCATTGTTGCTTCGTTTTTCCTCTTGAATTGGGTTAAAAAATTTTGCCATTAATCGTCAAAGAACGTAGGAAAGTATTATAAGTTAGAAGAAGAACACGAGAGATGTCACAAATGCCTATCGAGATTGTGGATTATTCAGGCAAATCGGTAGTCGTTGACGAAACCAAACAACTGTAATGCGGATATAAAACTTTGGATGCAGGAGGGTATCGACGTGGTCGATCGCAATAACCTTAGTGCACCACTTCACGTGAGGACAGGCAAATTTTGCGCATGGCAGTGACGGATCGCTCAGTCACATCACGAACCATAGCACAGCACATTGAGTCTGAAACGCATCATTCAGTGTCTTAGCATACCATTCGACGCCGTTCACAGCAGAGTTGTCTGTCCGCAAAACGTTCATTGCTTGGTCTATCCTTGACGCAGAACCACTGACGTTTCCGCCGCCAATGGTGCGATGAAAGAAGGATGTGGGTGCAGAATGAAATGAAGTTGTCCTTACTGACGAGTCACGCATCTGTCTGCAACACCACGATGGTCGGATTCGAGTCTGGAGACACCGCGGAGAGAAGATGCTGAACAGCTTCGTTATGCACTGCCACACTGGATCTGCACCGGGCGAAGGGCTGGTATTATTACTCGCACTTTCTAGTACGCATTGCCAGTACTTCCTTTTAAAACAGCCAGCGCTACATCTCCGAGGTGTTGAGCCAGTTGTCCTTTCTTACCTTCGTGCTTGGCCAGCCATATTTCAACAGGATAATGCGCGACCACACGTAGCACGAATTATCCTAAGGTTCTTCGTCAATCACCAGATTGAATTGATTCCCTGGCCGACTCGCTCTCCGGATCTTTCACCGATAGAAAACATGTGGTCCCTGGTTGCTCAACGATTGACCCAGAGCTGGCGCACCTCCCCAGCTGCCACACCAGATCAACTTTGGCAACGTGTGGAAAGTTTCGCTTGGTCTGTTGTACCGCAAGAACAGGCGATCCTGTTCCTTTGAATCAATGCCGAGGCATGTGGCAGCGGTGATCTCCAACAATGGCGGCTACTCTGGCTACTGATTCTGGCAGGAACCACACTGCACAGAAGTCTATAAATTTAATCATTTGATACTTGGTCAAAATGTTATCTACAAAATAAATTTTGTTGTGCTATCTCTTGTCTTTCTTGGTGTTGCATTTGCTGTGGCCAGCAGTGTAATTATATTTTACAAAAATTATTATTTAAAAAAAAAAGAAAGAAACTGATCAAATTATTTTGAAAATTTTACAGAAGTATAAAGATAAAGGTTTATTCAATATATAGACAAAATCTTGAGTCTTAATGTTTAATAGTTTCTGAGAAAATTTACAAAAGGCATATTGTCGTTATCGTTGCGAGCAGCTTGTTACATACATAAAAAAATAAATGAATTTCAGATTTAAATCACCCCCCCCCTTCGTCTTGTGGCTGTTTCAGAAATCACTTGTCTAACATATAGAGAAACTTGAATTCTGATATTTTAGGAAGTTGTGAGTATATTAACATTCAAATTCATAATGAGAAAACTTTCGAAATGTCGTATAATCGTATAATCACAAGGCATTAAAGATATTCTATGTTTAACTTTGATGTAAGTAATACATCGCAGAACTGAAAATTCTTTCAAGATTGATACAGAATTTGTGGAAAATCATGTAAATTCTCAGACATTTTTAGCTAAAAAGCATTTGTCGTAACAGAGAAAATGACAATTTTTATTAAATTGTGCGGAACAAGTTATCTGACAATATCATTTTTCGCACTTGTTACGCGCAATTCTAAGGTGGGTGATACTAAAGCTATACCTTTTTGAAATATTCCTCAAACATGTTTAGCTAAAATGCAGATTTCGTAACACAGAAAACGACAATTTTTATTAAATTGTGTATTCTTTTTTCTATAAATTTACTGAATGCATGAACTGGAAATTTTTACTATAAATTTCATGTATATATTTTTCTTTGTATAAATCTACTGAATGCAGAACTGGAAATTTTTACTATATATTATTGTGTGTTCGTACTCTTTTTGTGAATTTTTTTGAAATATTCCTCAGACATTTTTAGCTAAAATGCAGATTTTGTAACACAGAAAATGACAATTTTTACTAAATTGTGTATTCTTTTTTCTATAAATCTATACTGTATGCATGAAATTTTTACTATGTATTTCATATATATTGTGTATTTATACAAATTTTTAAACTTTGGTGTTCAATAGTTACTTAGTAAAAGGTATATAAATATCTCAAAATGCAATGCCTTTTTTCGTTGCACGTAGCTCGTTACATACATAAAAATACATAAATTTCATGTTCAAAAAAATAAAAACAAATTTCTTTTGTTGTTTTGAATACCATTTATCTAATATTTAACAAAGTTTTTAGAAAATCATTGAAAATATTCGGATTATTCCTAAAGCAGGCAAAGTCCATTTTATTGGTAAAAATACCACCGTGGGAAAAAGTTCCTTGTGAAGTGGTTCCTACGAAATCCCCCAACAGAAACACACTCCTTATTTTGTGACCTGCTTAAGGGCTAATAAAAAGAGGGTTGAAATGACCCTTCAGAAAATCACTCTTTTTCAAAAAGAAAGAGAGAGAGAGTTGACGCAATTCTAAATCAGCAAATTTTACTTATGAAAATAATTATAAATGTAAAGGAACTGTTTTATGAGCGTTTATATGTATTAATTTCTTCTATTTTATAATCTCTTCATTTACACTAAAAATATTATTCTAAGACTGTTTGAAAATTTGTTAGCATTCAAAATAAGCCCAAAACTGGCATTAAAAATTCATTTTTTATGTATTCTCTTTAAAATGTTATTATAATTCGGACTATATATATATTATGATGTGGAAGAACCGCATTCCACCGCTCTAAATTATTCCGTGTTGCTCTAACTCTGTGACGTAGCCAGAAGTAAGAAGATTTAATAGACGACAGCTACATTTGAATGATACTCGCTCTGTTTGGCGTTTTGGCGCATTTTAAGTGTCAGAAAACCCCGGTTATCGAATACTTCCCGTGAAAAGACACAGCCACGCACTCTCAATGGTCAAATCAAGTAGCACGCGCTTACGTCACATCCTCTTACACACATCCGTCTCTTTTCACGAAATCACTTCCAACAAATATCCAGCAACCGAGAGGAAAGATGTTACACATAAAAAAATATACTTCTTCTGGAAGATTGGTTAAAGAACCAAAGAGACTTGATCTTGTGACTTATAAAGGCTCATTCACGCCAAGGCGTACAAACGTCGAGTGTTAAGCGTCTAGCCAATCAAATACTTGTTCTCGGGCGAGAGGAAGACTCTGATTGACTAGACGCTTAACACTCGACGTTTGTACGCCTTGGTGTGAATGCGGTCTAACTGTCATAGGTTTGAGACTCTCTCCAAGTCACAAAGTGGGGAGTATGTTGTGAATAAAAATGATTTGTGTAAATGAGTGGCCACATGACGCCACGTTTTTGTAACTGTGAAGAGGTTGTGTGACGTTGTTATGTTCTGTATATAAAAAAGGTGAAGCAATCACGTGTGTTTGCTCTCGCTTAGAAGTTATGAATAAACTAAGTTACTTTAATTGACTGGCTCAAGACTGAAATACTTCCACCAACGCCCAGCATCGAGTAGATGCAGCGTGGCTGCGGCAGCCGAGTGGTATAGTTATCGGATCGTGGCCTGCCTTGTCACAAGCTCGAGCCCAATACCACTAAAGACCCGCCGTGTAGGGCAGCGATGCCCGTTAAATCTGTCGAGAGCTGAAACGTCCTCCCGTTGGTGTGGTGAGATAGTTAGGAGAGGGGTGCCAGCTCAGGTGTCGTCCACGTTACTTGACCATGGTTCAAAATTACGTGGTCCGTCGCTAAAAGCCCTCGTGTAGCTGAACAATGCGACGTTAGTATTCAATCAATCAATGGGTAGATGCAGCTCGCAGAGTTTTAGTATTGATATTGTTTTTTACAAATTCAGAAATTTATAGAAAGGACACACACAGCAGAAGAATTTGAATGTATTTTAAATGAATTAAATAATTTATAAGCATTTTAACGTGTTTCTTAAAACAGTTGTACAAAATTTAAAAAATTATATTTATGAATTTCAAGTGGAAATCGTTTCACTACTTTATTTCCCTTTTCGTGCTACTTTGCTGCGTTAAGTTTCTGGCAACTCTGGTGCCGTGCGTACTTAGCCGAAGTTTACTTCTATGAGAGATGGATCCAATCCTCCTCCTTTAGGGAGGACAGTCCTCATTTTTAAGTTCTGCCCTTCCTCGAAAAGTGTCCTTCTTTTCAATATTTTAAAAATAATCTGATAATCTCTTTATTCAGAGATGTTTGGATGAATTGTTACACGCTAAATGCTGGTACAGTATGAATTATCGGAGATATTATTTTGTAATACAAATATCGAAAACTGTTCAGTTATTATAGAAATAAATGCCTGAAAAATTGAAATCGATGACAGTTGTCTGTTTGAAGAAATTAGAAGATTGAATGTATATTTATAAATTCTGATAAATTAAAACAATGGGGAAATCAGCATGCTGAAATTGATAAAAGGTAGACGGAAATGTTTAAGTATTTCAAAAAAGAACGCGCATTTCATATGAACATTTAGTCATTCTTTTTAAATTTACGTTGTGCTTCCCCGGAACTAATGCAGCAATTGAGTCTTTTCATTGGTAATGATTTTTGGATAATTGAGAAATCAAGATTGAATGCTGATACTTTAGCTGTAGCACTTTCTACAAAGTTTACTCCGAAATTCCCGATAGTACAATGATATGTTGAATGATATGTTAGAAAATGATATGTTGACAAAAAAGTTCCTTCAATAGAAAAATACTCGTTTAAGTAAATAATTAAAAGGGATGTAAGCGTAATTGGTGTATTTTTGTTTTGAATTGTCATCATTTCATATTAACATTGTAATTTTTTCTTAAAATTTTCGTCCTCCTTTTTCATTGTAAGAAAAATTAGATTCAAGGAGGTGTCGAATCAGCCCACTTCTCCATAAAATTTAGAAAAATCGCGTATTTGGCACATTTTTTGTCAAAAATGACTTCTCCTTCACTGGAGAACAGATTCAGAAGGGTTACCAGATTTAGCGCATTTATCGATTTGGCAAGAAAACACTTGGCGCGAGAAGCGGCCGATTCGACAAATCAACCAAAAAGGTGTTGGTTACCTTATATACTGGTATTTTTCTTGTGCTAGACCTTTTAAGTCCTCTAGCATAAAGATGATTTGGTTTCGATTGTTTAGATGATTTCGGCAAATTCTGGTTATATTTCCTCCGTAAAAAGTAAAGGCAGTCTTTTCTAACAGATTACTGAATTTAATAAAAATACTCAATCTCTTTTTATAGAATCTTTGAAGTGTAGTCTTTAAATCACACACACACATAGATTTTTCTTTAACCTTTTGATTTTTAAGATGTTATTGAAAATCTTCCAATATATCTGGACAATTTTTCTTAATTTGCATCATTTCTCTATGTTTCATTTTTATCTTGGTTTTTGTTATTCACTGTCATAATTATTAATAGGGATTCAAATTTCTTACTGTGAAGTACTTATCTTTTTATTAATGCATGATTATTTTTTATACATCCAGTACTGTATTGTACTGACTATTAAATTTACTGAAAGGTATTTTATGTATAAACAAGAATATTCTTTTTGTTCATCAGTGGAAACAGTTTTTTCACTGTTGGCTACAAATGCAATATTTGGCAACATCCTTTTGTTTAATTATTTCGTCAACAGTGTAATAGGCAAGAACAGTTAACTTTTTTTCCATATGTACAATTAAATACATTAATTTTTCTCCTGTTTGTATTTATTTTATATTTTACAGATTTATATTTTACTTTTGTTTTTAATAATTGATATGTAGAAAGTTTTAGGAATCAATTGTAGTCTTTTATAAATATTTTTTATATTACAAGCATAATGCAAAGAACTTAATCCGATTAAATGCTTTTTTGAGGAACGGGATAATTCCTGCCTTTGATTTTTATCTCCCACTTTCAGAAGATGGGGAGGACTGTTTCTTAGCATTTTGAACTGAAGAAAGTTTTGCAACCTATCTTGGTGATGAAGAAGTCACCAAGAAGCATGGTGACCTTTGAGACAAGTCTATTATAAAGGAATCTAGAACATTTACAAATTCCACTATTTACCATTTTTTGTTACATATTCCTTTAATATCACCATTGTCAAATTTGCACCATGCGAATCATACCACCTTTCACCAACATGTCACTAATTGTTTTTTTTCCCCTAATAAATCACATCAGAATCTTTTTTCTTTTTTTTTTCATTCTTTTGCTGATATATCAGGGTGTGATTCATGCTGCACTAATTAGACCACAGTAACATTAATACATAAGTACCTACCCAAATTCTTGTAGATAGTTTTACTATAAAAGAATTTGCAAAAGCTTATGAAAAGGTATTGTTTACTGCCAATTGCAGAATCTTTATAAAATAAAAAATCAGAAGGCTAAAAAAAAAGATGTTTTTTGAAAAAAATAAATATCTGCTACTGTGTGATCTGATGAGTGTGAAGAATTTTAAATTCCTGTCTAAGCATTAACTCACAAAAATAACTTTAAAATATATTTTAAATATTTTTTTTTTAGAAAATTTTCAAGTGGGAGAAAGGGATTGCTAAAAATGCTTTGAAAGTAATTAACTAAAAATCACCCCCCTAAATCAAAAGTGCCCAACCCAAATCACCTCGCGGGTCACTTCAGAAGAACTTTACAATCCCAAGGGCTATATAAAAATATATATCTTTAGATTAGATTTGGATCCATTACAAACATTTGTTGGAGCGAAAATTTGAAACAGACTGATATATTATTGTTTTCATGTATACAAACATAGATAGTATAATAATAATAATGCAATGATTAAATAATTAATTTATTTAATTAGTGAGATAACTGTTTCTCAACTCTTTTACTTAGTTTTTGCAAGTCGATCTCAATGCATGTGCATTTGCGTATCATAATTGATTTTGCAGATTTTCATGCGTTAAGTTTGAGCACGATTTATGTTTGATAAATTTCAATTTAAGAGATTCGCAGTAACAGAAGCAACGTGATAAAATAATAACAGTTTTGGGATTTATTTTTTACAAAAAAAAAACTTTAAAAAAAAATACTGTACAAAATAGTCGAATTTTGTAAAGTTGTACAGAATCTTGAGGGCTGCAAAATTATTCAAGGCGGGCTGCGGATTGGACACCCCTGACCTAAATTAATAATTGATTGTTAACTTTTGAGTTTACTTTAACAATCAATGCATTATTACAAAATTCTTGTCTCTTTTCTGTGCATGACAAGTATTTTTGGTACTTGCCTATTATTGCAGCTGTAAACGAAGCCCACGGGTGCACTTACAACACATGCAAAATCTTGGTTACCAATTTGGTAATTTATTTTGAAAATTAGTATTGTTACAATAGCACTCTAAGTATCGTATTTTGTTCAATTCCTACTGTTAGTTTATGCTTTCCCTATATATACATATTTATTTAGTCTAAATTCTTTACTAATGAGAGATGAACATTCATCAAGCAAAACCCCAAAAAAAATTGAGATTGTATGATAACCAGACGTTGAAGGACATATGAGAAATTAAAATTATAATAGGGTTTAAAATATAAAAAATAGATACTATACAGTATTATAAACATTGATGCCTTATATATAAGACAGCTTATATATATAATAATAAATATAAAAGTGGGGTTGAACATGTTTTGTGGACCTGCCAACCTTCTTTTTTATGTTAATAAGGCTGAGCAAAAACCAATTGAAAATAATGGATAGAATATCTAAATCCTTTACAAGATAAAGATAACTTAGCTAAAAATTGCAGAGCTGGCGCTAAATCTGAGAACAATAAATGAGTTATTACCAGGGTTATATATGAATTAAAAAATAATAATAAGTAATTTTATCTAATATTAGAATATGGAGAGGTAACTATATCTAGGAAAAATGTGATAAATTGATAATAATAAATTATTATTATTCTAAAGAATTTCTATATATATCCTTACTATTAAGAATTTCTTTATTCAAATAACTATTAATAAAATTAATTGGGAATTTCTGAATTAAGCAATATTTAGTAAAATGTTTATAGTTTTTTTTATTTTTTCTGATTTTTTTTAAACTAGAAATTTATTGTATTTATATATTTATTATAGGTATATATATATATTTTTTCAAATTTCCAATTGTTAATTAAAATACTTTATATTCATCCATTCAAATTCAAATACATTTTTTTTAATACTTGTAGTGGATGACACTTAATGTTAATACAGTTTTTTCAAATATTAAATCATTAATTAAATTAAAAAATGAATAAATAGTAACAAACAAAAATAATAGTCCAACAGCATCTATGAAAGGAAAATCATTCATTATGTCCCTTTAGCACAATGGATATACAGTGGGCCACAAAAGTGTTCGTACACTTGCAATTTATAAAATTTAATGTTTTCAACTAATAAAAATTAATATATTGTAATTGCAATTTTTTATATCTGCAACTTGTTCTTAATGGAATGACATAATTGATTTTTTTTAAAAATAGTATAATTATTTTTTTTATAAATTAAGAATCAAAAAGGTACTAAAAAATTACGCCACAATAGTCTTCGTATACTAAAAAAAAATCTCAACATTAGCTTTAAATATTGTATTTTTCTTTCTTAATTTAGTACTTAATAGGATATCTTTTAGTGTCCACAAAAACTTTTAAGCGTCTTGGTATAGATTTAATTAGTTTTTTGTAATTTCTGCATCAATTTTCTTCCATGCTTCTGTGATTATTGTTTTTACTTTCCATTATATGTTTATATGTCATGTTTTCTTTTTTTTAAATCAAAATCTCACCAAATATGTTCTACTGGGCTAAATAAAGTGATTGAGGAGGTGTTTTCATAATTTGGGGACAATTATAGAGACACCAGTTGCGTACATTGAGAACAGTGCGCTTGGCATCATTATCCTGTTAAAAAATGAAGTTGTTTCCAATTTCCAAATTTTGGTCGGATAATTAAAAATTTTTTTTTTAAATATTTAAATAGAGCTCATGATTTCCAACATCAACAAAAAAAAAACCAAATTACCCAATTCTGTAGCCGATTTACACCCCCACGCAGGAACACTTCCACCTCCATGTTCTTGGGATCCAACTAGAATGTCGGGTTAAGTTTCAGGAAATTCAAAACTAGCAGCAAATTTATTGGAATGACACATAATTCAATATTTTTAGTTCCGATGGGCCTATAATAGCTTGTAAATGAAAAAATAAGGAGTTTAATCCTATGAATTTATGTGGAAAAAGAACTCCACCTCCATGCTTCAGCATCGAAGTGAAGAGATTCTGGCGTGGGGGCATAAATTGGCCTCAGAATTAGGTAATTTGGTATTTTTTGAAACACAGGGCCCATAGGAACTCTTGCATGCATCAACAAAGAGATGCATCTCCGAATTCCCATTTATCTCAACAGAGTAATGATGCCAAGCACACTGATCTCAATGTACGCCACTGGTGTCTCTATAACTGTCCCCAAATTATGAAAACACCTCCTCAATCACTTTATTTAGCCCAGTAGAACATATCTGGTGAGATTTTGATGTAAAAAAAAAGAAAACATGACAAATAAACACAAGATGTGAAGTAAAAACAATAATCACAGAAGAATGGAGGAAAATCGATGCAGAAATTACAAAAATCTGATTAAATCTATACCAAGACGCTTAAAAGTTTTTGTGGACTCTAAAAGATATCCTACTAAGTACTAAATTAAGAAAAAAATACAATATTTAAAGCTATGTTGAGATTTTTGTTTAGTGTACAAAGACTTTTGATTATTAATTTTTGTAAAAAATAATTATACTATTTTTCAAAAATTAATTATGTCATTCTATTAAGAACAAGTTGCAGATATCATGAAAAAATTACAATATATTAATTTTTATTGGTCGAAAACATTAAATTTTATTGGAAATTGCAAGTGTACGAACACTTTTGTGGCCCACTGTAGCCCTGGACTTCAAATCCAAAGGTTGTGGCTTCAAATCCCACCTAAAGTGGCATAATTTCTGAGAATGAGATTTCTTTTCTACTTTACTATTTTATTAGAATAATTAAATTTAATTAATGAATAAATAGTAATCAAAAAGTAGTCCAACACCATATATAGAATGGAAAATCGCTTTCTACTTTGTCAATTATTATTGTGATTCTGTTGTATATACAAATTTATATTAATTGTAACTATTTAATAAAAAGTAATTAAAATAAAAAATTTTCTTTGTTGACCTAAGTAGGAATTAACTTAATTTTTTTTATATTACTTGTAATTAATTTCATCTTTTAGGTTATTAAAAATGTTTTGTAGAAAAGAAGCACAACAGTGTTGAAAATTTGTTCATGTACTTTTGTACAAAGTAAGTTCTGTTTATGTATTCTTTTTATGTAAAATTTAACTTTACTGTTTTTGATGCTTTTATAATTTAAGTTTGTTTCTCCATAAAATTTTCTATTTTAATCTGTAAACAGCTTCAAATATTCTCATATATCACCTTTTTAAAGTTTATTGCACATAGTGGGATACCTTAATAGCAACTCTTTTTGTCAAGGACAGTAGTGTAACAAGAAAGGGGTTTGGGGAAAGATCAAGACCCCATCTGTATAGAACAGAGGTTCCTAATTTTTTTTTTTTCTTTTAGACTACTTGCCATGTTTTCTGGTTAGGTGTAGACCACTCCTTATCGCATATTAAATTTTTGCAAATTCATGAACTGAAATGTGTTTTTTACTGCAGATATAGAGCTACTCAATTTAAAAGATTTAAATACGGAACTACACCGCCCATCCGGTATAGTGGTGAATGACACTGTCTTCTGTGCTGTAGGGCTTGGGTTTGAATCCTGGTTAAGGTACGGATGTTTGTAAATGTATAGGGCCTTTGCGGCATGGGGGTGCTCTAAATCAGTGCTCCGCAACCCCTGGTCCGTGGACCGATACTGGTCCATGGATCAAATACTACCGATCCGCACAAGAAACATTAAATTATTTCTCTTTTATTCACTGTGGTATATTTTTCTTAGGTTTGGGCTACTTTTTATGAAATCACACTTAATATTCATACATTAAAATCACTATATTCATTTTGGTGTAGTATATTATTTTATTCAGAAGTCGATTAAATACAATTAAATTAAAATTATTAAATCGAAACAGTCTAAAAATATAAACAATCAACATCACTCCCCTTAACAAGCGTTGACGGTCTCGCGTACATTAAAAGGTTGCGGAGCACTGCTCATAAATAACAGTCGAGCGCAAAGTCTCACCGTGAGTTGGTGGGAAGACCTCGACCACTGCCTCAGGTTGTTCTCGCCGAGGTTGGGGAGAGGGACCAAGCCAAATCTTACTGTCGCTTGTATAGTGCTTAAAAGCTGTGGCTAACAACAGGCGTACCAATAGCCCCTTTCCCCAATGAATTTCATGTGCCTTGATTTGATCTGATGTTACTGTTGATCAGGCGACATAAGCAACAACAAATTTGTAAAATAATATTTATTATTATTATTATTTTGATGAGAAGATTGAATCTGATGCATTTTAACAATTTTTCAACATTTGGCATTGATTACGTTAGGTCTAACCCTAAATCACTTTAGTTATTAGTCTCCAGTATTTTTTTTTTTTTTTTTGGAGATTCACAACAATGCTAAAATTACTTTTCATGAGAAAAAGCAGTTAAAAGCTTTATCACACTCTTCTATAATTCAGAATAAATAATATTGTCTTTTTAAAGCCAAAATTGCTTGTATCCATTTCTAAACTGTATTTTAAGATCTTCATTAAGGTCTATTCTGTTAATTTCCTCTTGTAGTTAAATGTGACTTTTTTTTTCAATGTGGCCATATGAATAAAGTGCCTTCTATAATGTTACCATGGTCAAAACATTCTCAAATCAAATTTCAAAACCTGAATCAAGGGCATTTAAATAATGAATGTAGTTTGAAATGTCATGTTCCTGGCTGATTGTCTGTGACGAATTGAGAAACTGGAAAATTCATGACTTCCAATATTATACTTCTTTAGCATAATTCTGTCAAGAAATGGTAAAATGATGGTCCTTCGTTTAATCAAATTTAGGTTGTCGCCTTGCAATTACATGTTAATCTCATTAAATTTAGTAAATAAATTTGTTCCATTGGTAAAATCTAGTTTCCACTTGATTAAATTTTTTTTAAGAAACCCGATCTCTTTAATATCACAAAACTTTCAATCAGTCGTCAAAAGTGCAAAAAAAAAGACTTTTACAAATATAAGTCTTTTAAAAGCAGCGTACTTTAGTGTAAATGAGTTAATGATTAAAGTTCTCACAAATTTTCTTCTCACATTTATGCAAATAACCATATATTCAATACATTGCCTTGGATTCAATTTACTGCTTTAATGACTAATTGAAGAGATTCATTCAATCTACCATTCAGATTTTTAACAACTAAATGATATCAGTAGATGACGCACAGTGTATTGCTAATGCATTACTATTGTAGCCAATGTTTCAATCTTTTGTCAAAACATGGATAAAAAGGTTTGGTACAAGGGAAAAAAGTTTAATGTACTTATTTTAAGAAATACTGAAGTTATTAAATGTTTAATTCAAATTTCAAAAACCGTAAAAAAAAGTTATGTGGAATTCAACAATTTGAATCACGTGGTTTTTTTAAGATAAACCCCTTTTTTTAGGGTGTGGGGCGTTAATCGGGGAAAGACATAAGAGTAATTTGAATGTTCTATTCCTGAAAATGCATCAAAACTGACTCATTTTAGAAAAAATTGCAAAAAGATCTGTTATTTTGAACAACATAAAAAAATATTGTGGTCAAATAAACAATATATCCTATTCAGGATTTGTTATTATTTTTTTTCTGATTGTGGTAAGGAAGAAAGGAAAATGGTTTTAAAAACAACAGAAATGTTCAAAATTTTATCCCCTGCCATCTTTTGGAGTCAGTGATGTTGACATTACAATAATTTATTTTAACATTTTCAAGTAATATATTTTTAACTAATTGTAATTTTATGAATTTAAATGGTCAAAACTGATTCTTCAGGTTATTTCCCATCTTTTGGTACCTACGGAGCGTTTACTCTCAAACATTTGTTTAATCTTTAATATTAATAGAGTGGATAGATAAATATGTATTTACATTATAATAGAGTATTTCGTAGATAACATTTGTAAACGGGATATTCAATTCTTTGAAAATTAAAATTAAATTTTTGAACTGGTTAAAATTAAAATGATTGTAGACCCCATTTTTTCTCCAAAAGATGTGAATCCTTTACATGCCATCATAGACTCCTGGGGGTCAATATAGACCATTTTGAGAATCACTGATACAGAGCACACAGCATATTTTTAATTTTTAGTATAAATATTATATCTCTATTATATAGATCATGATTACAAGGAGGAAAAAAATTATTTATCAGATCTTACTTATGCGGAAATAATGTTCTATGGTATAGATCAGAGGTGCGCAAACTAGGGGTCGCCAGGAGTTTTTGGGGGGTCACGAAATTTTTATGAAATGCATTATGCCTGCATGCTGCATACCATACAGTGTACATATAAAGAGTGAAACGCTGTCACCTACTGTTTAATTGCAATTTCCTGCTGTTCGCTGTTTCTTTGACCGTGCGTTGTATGTTAAGTGTGAAGACGCAAGTTTTTCACCCGGTAGATGACGCCTCTTGGTTAATTGCCAGTTTTACTGAAAAGCCTATTTATCCGGGCGATTGATATTATACCTACTGTTTTCGAATAGTGCGCCACTGAGCATGCGATCGTAAAGAGAAGGAATGGTAATCAAGGGCTGTGGGGAATCATCTTGTAGACTTTCCATCCCAAAGGGCCCAAACCCAAAAGCACAAAAGTATCGCTGAATGTTTTCCCGCGGCGTTTCCATGTAAAGTTATAGCATGTAACAGTTGGTTTTCAATTGTTTTAGTTTCTCCCAAAGTTTTATCATGTAACGTTGTGTAATTATGGATTTTTTATATTTTTATGGTTTGCGCTCTTTATCGGATGTGCTATATTTGAGAAAATCTCTGTTAATTTTTTTAAATTTGAAAAATGATAATTTTTATTATTTGTTTTAGTTAAAAAATTTAACCCCTATATTCATAATGGATAAATGGGAAATCGAACCAGGTACATCTTCAGCTAAAAACGAACAAATACTGATGGGGGTCACAAAATTCTGAGCTAAATGCCCCATCAAAAAAAAATAAAAAAAATACAATGAGGAATTTACTAAGTAGTTTCACATTTTGTGTTGTTAATGATGAAGAAAACCCGATATGTGTGTGTCATTTGCTAAAAATTAGCAAATGAGAGCATAAAACCCAAACTAAATTAAAAGGCATCTGGAAATTAAACAAAAAGAACTTCAAAATAAACATGCCGATTTTTTCAAAGACAAAGCTAAAATCTGAAAATTCAAAGTGCAAATCTAAAGAAATTTACAACAATACCTCAGAAAGCATTACGAGCTTCTTTAGAAGTTTTATCTAATAGGAAAAACAATGAAACCCCATACAATTGAAGAATCCCTTATCCTTCCTGCAGCAACTAAGATGACATAAATTATGCATGGTGATAAATATGGAAATGAACTAAAAACAATACCATTATCAAGAAATATCGAGTCAGAAATCATAAAACGCATACAAAATTCATCTATATTTGCTTTACAACTGCACGAGACTACCGATATTGCTAAAATGTCACAACTAATTATTTACGTTAGATTTATTTTTAATAAAGATATAACAGAAACGTTTTTTGTTCAACGTTTTGGAAGGAAAAACAACTGGAGAAAAAAAATTGAAGTAATAAATGAGTATTTTTTAAGGAAAGTCCCTTACCTGGGTAAACTGTGTTGCGGTTTGTACTGATGGTGCTGCAGCATTAACAGGTTCGAACAAAGGGCTCAGGGGCTTAATCCAGAAAGTGGCACCTCATATGGTATTTAATCACTGTATGATTCATCGGCAAGCTCTGTTGCAAAAGATATGGATGACGAAATTGCACAACATATTACAAGCGCTGTTAGTTCAATTAACTACATTAAATGCAATAGTCTTAACAGCCGCTCTTTTCAATACTTTGCAATGAGATGGGCTCACGTATGAGAGATTACTGTTACACACGAAGTCAGATGGCTCTCAGAGGGAAAATACTACGACGGGCATTTGATTTGAGAAAAAGAAGTGTACATGTTTTGCAAAAAGAAACATAGATTGGCAAGTTATTATATCAATGAAGTTTGGCTAGGAAAGCTGAGCTATTTAATTGATATTTTCGAAAAACTTAACGACTTAAATTTGAGCTTGCAGGGTGAGAATTCAACTATCATAACTTCAGCCAGTAAAATTCAAGCTTTAAAAAATAAGCTTAGTCTCTGGCAAACTGAACTGAATAAAAACAACACCGACATGTTCCCTTGCTTTTACGATTTTACCAAGGAAAATAATATAGATATATTTATATTTAAAAACATTATTTCCAATCACATTGAAAAGTTAAAAGAAATTTTTTCGAGAAGATTCGAAGATTTTCCTGAAAACGACCTTGGTTGGATTCGTGATCCATTTTCCTACGACATATGCAGTTCAACTCTTCAAATTAGTGAGAAAGAGCAATTGATAGATTTGATTAGTGATTATACTCTTCGAGATCACAATTTAAGACTCTGCCTTGCCAAAATTTTTGGCTATCCGTGAAAAAGCAATATCCCGTTCTATGCAAGAATGCCATCAGATTACTAATACAATTTGCATCAACGTATGTATATGAAACTGGATTTAGAAAACTAGTTTCAATAAAAACTAAATACCGCTCTCGTTTGAACCCTGAAGATGAAAATACTATTGAATTAGCAACATACATCCGAACATCGATGAGATAATCAGACACTTGCAGCCGCATACATTTATTAAAAGGCAATTTACTGATTTTTTATGTTATACAAAAAAATATTTTCTTTAAATTATAAATAATATTAGTATGTGTCAGAAATTATTATTTTTTTTATTCGATAAAACGAAAGAAATGCGCCTATTTACATCGTATTTGTGAACATTTATCTCTAGAGGTCACCAAAAATTTTCTCTCTACAAAAGGGGTCGCCAAAAATTTTCTCTCTACAAAAGGGGTCGCAGTCGAAAAAAGTTAGCGCACCACTGGTATAGATATTTAGAGGAAAGTAATTTCAAAATTTAATACTGCATCAAAAAGAGGTGGTACAGTGTCCCCCCCTTTTTTTCCAATTTTATATATGTTTAATTTTTGAGAACCATAACACAGTACATAACAGGGTAGAATTCTCCTTCAAAAAGGTATTCATATTTTGTCATGATATTCCTTTAGTTTCCTATATATTGCTCATGTTAACCTGATTCCCATGATAAAGTATTACATGAACATGTTTTTAGTAACTAATATTTAATATCTATTTTAGATTTTGATTGATTTAACAAAAATGTTATTTAAAAGCCTATTAATTTCTTCAGATATCAGAAAAAAATTTCTTAGCTGGTCATTTTAAGTTGTGATAACCTGCTGAATATTTTTACTTTGTAAATTATAATGAAGCATAAAATATTGCTTATACATGTTCTACATTATTATTGAATGCATTTTTTTTTTTTACAGAAGGATGTTAACATGAAATATTCTGAGCTAGAGTGCAAGACTCATTTTCATTGTAGATTTTAAATACAGATTTTTACTGTCACATGTGTGAAAAAAATTTGTACAATTTAGATTAGTAAAATGGATTTCACTCAAGTTAACTCAATACATCATTTACATGTTCATGATATTAAAAGGTCTTATGTTTGTGAAATGGGCAACAAGGATTTTTCTCAAAGGGATAGTTTAAAAGCACATTTAGGAATTCATAGTAAGGCAAAGTCTTATGTTTGTGAAGTGTGCAACAAGGGATTTTCTCAAGCTAGTAGTTTAAAAACACATTTACGTATTCATACAAAGGAAAAGCCTTATGTTTGTCAAATGTGCCACAAGGGCTTTTCTCAAGCTGGTAATTTAAAAATGCATTTACTTATTCATACAAAGGAGAAGCCTTATGTTTGTGAAATGTGCAACAAGGGATTTTCTCAAGCTGGTAATTTAAAAATGCATAAACTTCTTCATACAAAGGAAAAGCCTTATGTTTGTGAAATGTGCAACCAGGGTTTTTCTAAAAATGGGGATTTAAAAACACATTTAGTTATTCATACAAAGGAAAAGCCATATGTTTGTGAAGTGTGCAACGAGATTTTTTGTCAAAGTAATGATTTAAAATTACATTTACGGATTCATACAAAGGAGAAGCCTTATGTTTGTGAAATGTGCAACAAGGGATTTTGTCAAAGTGATACTTTAAAAACACATTTAGGGATTCATACAAAGGAGAAGTCTTATGTTTGTGAAGTGTGCAACAAGAGTTTTCGTCGAAGAAATGATTTAAGATTACATTTACGGATTCATACAAAGGCCAAGCCTTATGTTTGTGAAGTGTGCAACAAAGGATTTTCTCAAGCTGGTAATTTAAAAACACATTTATTTATTCATACAAAGGAAAAGCCTTACATTTGTGAAATGTGCAACAAGAGATTTTATTCCGCTAGTAATTTAAGAACACATTTACTTATTCATACAAAGGAAAAGCCTTATATTTGTGAAATGTGCAACAAGGGATTTTCTCAAGCTGGTAATTTAAAAACACATTTACTTATTCATACAAAGAAAAAGCCTTACGTTTGTGAAATGTGCTACAAGGGATTTTATAAAGCTGCTAGTTTAAAGACACATTTATTTAATCATACAATGGAAAAGCCTTATGTTTGTGAAGTGTGCAACAAGAGTTTTTTTCGAAGTATTGATTTAAAAGTACATTTACGGATTCATACAAAGGAGAAGCCTTATGTTTGTGAAGTGTGCAACAAGGGATTTTCTCAAGCTTGTAATTTAAAAACACATTTAGGGATTCATACAAAGGAGAAGCCTTACGTTTGTGAAATGTGAAACAAGGGATTTTATAAAGCTGCTAGTTTAAAAACATTTATTAATTCATACAAATTTAAAGCCTTATGTTTGTGATATGTGCAAGAAAAGTTTTTGTCGAAGTAATAATTTAAAAATACATTTATGGATTCATACAAAGGAGGAGCCCTATGTGTATGATGTGTGCAACAAGAGTTTTTGTCAAAGTAGTGCTCTGAAAAAACATTTACAGATTCATACAAAGGAGAAACCTTATGTTTGTGAAATGTGTAACAAGATATTTTCTCAAGCTGGTAGTTTGAAAAGATGTTTACTGATTCATACAAAGGAAAAGCCTTATGTTTGTAAAATACACAACAATAGTTTTTCTCGAAATGATAGTTTAATGAAACATTTATGAATTCATATCAAGAAGAAAACTTTATAAAATGTGCTACTAGGGTTTTTCTGGAACTGGTTACATAGAGCACATTGAAATTTTCATAGGAAGGGAAAATATGTTTATAAAATATGCAGCATTGTTTTCCCTGAAGACATTTCTCTTAGACATCTTACTTTTAAAACTAATAAAAAATCTCCACCGTCAAATATTGTAGCATTTCTTGTGCTGTATCTTTAATAATGACATGCTTTTATAGCATATAGAAAACCTTACATATAGGTCTTTTGATTAGTTTGATATTATACTCACAGTATATTAAGAAAGACATGTTTTTTTTTCAAAAGAGTATCATTGTTTTTTTAAGGTAATGTAATTATGGAAACAAAAATTAATATGTTTTCTATATTTTTAGGTGTGAAAACATGGTGATATTTTTTAATTGCACTGTAATTTTATGTGTAATATATTCTCATATAGCATTTAATGAAAAGTAAAAGTAAGTTATTAAAACTTATTCATAAATCACTTGGATATTTATTATGTGAATGTGAGTTTTTTTGTATTTGTGTTTTTCTAAAAATTGTTTTGATGTAGAAATCTAAATTATATGAGTGTACTTTTAATGTAATGATAATGGTTCTTGTGTTAACCTTTTTTGCAAAATAAATCAGGGTGAGAATTCCTGCTCTAGATTAAATGTAAAGTATTTTAAAAAATTCTAGTATAAATATATATTATAAAGTAATTAAACTGTATGATGGATATATTCATCATAATGCAAATTTATATGTTAAATTCAGCACAACCGAGAAATATAAAATAGAAACCCTTCCTTACTCATTGCTTTTATTAGCAAAAAAACTCAGATTATGTATAAAAAATTATTCAAGAAATCACACATTTCTTCCAACTACAACAGCCGGCGGAATGATAAGTTCCAACCCTCTATAACAGTGATACAGAAATTGTGGGCCGCATGTGGCCCGACCTGCTTTTCTGAGTGGCCCAGTTAGGGCACATTGCATTAAGAACAATTTATTAAAAATTTAGCAAGGATTTCTAGCATGGATCTTTCTTTTTTAGCAAGAATGTATCAATTTTCCTGTATGATTTGCAAGAAATTTTCTTTTCTATTTGTAACTCTAATAATTAGTAATAACAAATACACTGGAGTAGCCACAGGACATTCACAGTATTGAACTGAGCTGGAATAATGACTATTTTATGGTTCATACTGATTGTTTTAAGGTTGTTTCAAGACAATTGTGATGTTGATAAGTTTCTAGTGAAGTACAGAGTCAAAAACCTTTAAATTTGGTTATGTGGTTGTCATTAAATATTTTTTCTATTATATTTTTACACTGTTGGCTACCGTAAGTGCAACACCAAGAAAGACAAGAGATAGCACAACAAAATTTATTTTGTAGATAACATGTTGACCAAGTATCAAATGATTAAATTTATAGACTTCTGTGAAGTGTGGTTTCTTCCAGAATCAGTAGCCAAAGTAGCCGCCATTGTTGGAGATCACCGCTGCCACACGCCTCGGCATTGGTTCAAAGAGACTTTGGATGTGTTCTTGGGGTACAGTAGACCAAGCAGCTTCCACACGTTGACAAAGTTAATCTGGTGTGGCAGCTGGGGGTGTAATCTGGGTCAATCGTTGAGCAATTAGACCACATGTTTTCTATCGGTGAAAGATCCGGAGAGCGAGCCGGCCAAGGAAGCAATTCAATCTAGTTATTGACGAAAACCTTTGGACAATGCGTGCCACGTGTGGTCGTGCATTATCCTGTTGAAATAAGGCTGTTGCCAAGCCATGAAGGTAAGGAAGGACAACTGGCTCCAACACGTAGAAGATGTAGTGCTGGCTGTTTAAAGTACCGACAATGCGTACTAGAGGAGTGCGAGAGTGATATCCAATACCGAGCTATACCATAATACCAAGTGCAGGGCCAGTGTGGCGGTGCATAACGCAGCTCTGTTCAGCATCTTCTCTCCACAGTGTCTCCAGACTCGAATCCGACCATTGTGGTGTTGCAGACAGATGCGTGACTCATCAGTAAAGACAACTTCATTTCATTCTGCCGCCCACATCCTTCTTTCATCGCACCATTGGCGGCAGAGACGTCTGTGGTTCTGCGTCTAGGGTAGACCAAGCAATGGACGTCTTGCGGACAAACCACTCTGCTGTAAACAGCGTCGAATGGTACGCGCAGACACTGAATGATGTGTTACAGACTCAATGTGCTGTGCTATGGTTCGTGATGTGACTGAACGACCCGTCATTGTCATGCGCACAATTTGCTTGTCCTCACGTGAAGTGATGCACTGAGGTGGATGCGATCGACAACGTCGGTCCGTCGCACCCTCCTGCATCCAACGGTCACAAATGCGCATTGCAGTTGTTTGGTTTCGTCCAACACGACTACCGATTTCCCTGAAAGATAATCCACAATCTCGGTAGGCCACTATCCTTCCTCTGTCGAACACGGATATTTGATCAAAAGCTGATCGCTGTTTTCTACGAGACATAACTGGTCGTTTTTTGAAAAAACCACAATAAAAACACAATTGCTGAACTTGAAATCGTCGAAATCTCCAAGCCTTAAATAGCGCTTTGAGGTGGCGCCACAGGCACGCGTAATGTTTGTCTGCGCTGAAATTCTAATCATTTGCATATCTCGCCTCCGCAAATGCATGTTGTAAATTTCATGTTGTTTGCATGCTTCCTTCAAGGTGTTGCATTTACGGTGGCCAGCAGTGTAATTTTATCCTGATTTGTATAATTTAATTTTCTTATAGTTTATTATGTATATTATTTGATATTATTATTATAGTAAATTAAAATGAATTTTTTACTAATTTATATTTATGGCAGTATCCTTATTAATTTCAGACGATTTTAAGTAGATTTTTTTCACAAACAAGCATTTCCATGCTTCCCGTTTTCTAGATTGCAGTTTTAGTCTTCTGTCATTTATTCATAAATGGATATTTCAAATATTATTGGTATTTGCTAAATCTCTTATTAAAAGAATATTATGACTCCACTTACACTTTTTATGGACATAAAGGATTACCAAATCTGCACTTTGTTTTCTAATAATTTTTTTTTTCCAAAAAAAAAAAAAAAAATTCTTATTCTTGATTGAGAATTTGCTTATTTTGGCCATTATGAAATGTAATAGGCATGGCAGCAAAATGAAAATAGTTTACAGACAGGTTAAATAATTTCACAGCTGTATGTTTTATTGCAAATGCTTACAATGTAAATTTGCATGGCCAAGATAGTAAATCTATAGGAAATAATTCTTTTTTCACTGGCAGCAAATTGTAATTTTACTTCAACTTTATTTTTAATTTTTGCATTTTTAAATGTTCCTTGATGCATAAAATTCACAAATAAAATTTGAATTTTTCGATATATTGAAAATTATTCGATTTATTTTCAATACATTCAAATCCCACGAATATATAAAAAAACATTTAAAGAGAGAATAGGATTTTTTTTATAACATTTAAAGAGAGAATATGATTTTTTTTATAACATTTCAACGTTAACCTTTTTACATCGTGACAGTGATTTCTTTTTTTTAAAATTTGTTTCGTTTTTAACAGTTATTATTTTTCCATTTCCATTCAAATTTAAAGGGATCTAAATATGTGATACCCTAGTTGTAAATTTTCATTTTTTCTATCTTATATATTACCCTGCCATGCTTTGCTGTTTGCTCAGTACGGTTAAAAAAAATTATTGAGAAAACACACATTTCTAATATTTTTAACCATTTCATTTAAGTACGATTCTTTGCATTTGCACTTAAAGTATGATTCTTTTTCTGATATAATATGAATAAATATGCATATACAAAACTTTTCTAAAAAAATTTCAGTTAATAGAATACATGAATTTATTACAGTTTGTTTTTGTCCTTATATTATGAACCAAAAATGATGTACGTTGTCTCCATAGTGGAGACCTCAACGCATTTAATTGTTTTCGGGGGTTTTAGTTTAGAAACGATGGAATTTTATGCCAGTAGAATTTTCAGGCCATTCATTCATCTTTCCCTCCAGAAAAAGACATTTGTTAATTTTGGATCATTCAATAGGTACAGGGAATCGATTATGATTTTTTTCCTTTCATTTTGAAAGTTGGCATAAATTTTTATAATTTCATTCCAAACGATGCCATTTAAACGGCATTTATTTGATATTATTAGGAAATTTTTTTGACCATATATATCTGGTGCAAATTTTTTAATGTCTCTGGTGATTCTTCAAGTTGAGGCACTTTAACTTTTCCAGTGGTACAAAACATTTCTTTTGTTTCTCCATAAAATTCAGAGCCTTGAAATTAGGACACACTTCAATCATTGGGCCGATGAGAATGTGCTGCTCAAACTATAATCCTCAGCTGGGTTGTATCGAATGCAATCATGTTAATGCTTTGCACAAAGTCGCGTTTGATGCTGTTTCTCGTTGACATCTTTTTGCCATTCGCAGCCTACTGTGTTCCTTTTGTTGTGATCAGAGCCGGTCTTATATTGCAAAATGCTAATGCTGTGCTCAGAAGCGTGTATATTCAAGTTTGGCTGCCCGTTGATCTGCTGCCTCTTCAGCCAGTACTTGTGTCATTCTTTGTCTGGTTTGCTGATGCCTGTTCTTCCTCAGTTTGATTTGCAATTACTCCTCACATTGCTTTTGTTAGGGATTTGATGATTGATTTTCTGCAACGCATTTTTTTTTATATCCCATCCCATTGACGCATTTTAAAAAGGAAAGGTTAAAACAAAAACGTATGACTATGGAAAAAAAAATTTTTTAAAGGAAAAAACAAAAATAAAAAATCTAACAAAATATTTAACTTCAAACATAAATCAACCAACGCAGCCTAATTCCAATGCAATGAGAAACAATATTTTATTCCATTCAAACCACTCCACAAAGAAGTCAATTTCACTATATAATTTGAATTCAAATGAACATTATTTAACAGAGCTCAATTTCCGTCAATTGCACTGAGAAAAAAGAAAAGCAAAAAAATATGAAATATACTCGCATAAAATCAACACTACAATAAAAGACGCAGCTCAATACCAACGCAGTGTAGTAAAATATAATTAAGGTGACTGCCTATGTTCAAAATGTCATCGGTAATTAAAAACCATTTCACTTCACAAATAAACGTTTGGATTGTTTGCCAATTAAAAAATTTTTGCCGCTTTCCTTCATCTCCAACAAGTAGGGGAGAAGTATAAATCACATGGGAAGATATTTTTGTTTAATACGCAAGAAAAAAATTTTAAAATGAACATGGGGTTTTACAGGGGGAAAACTACGACAAAAAACCAAAAAGATTAAGATTTTGCAATTTAATTTAACTCTTTGCAATCATTATGAAAAAAGCTCAGGGTCTATCTTTAAACTTGAGCAGCTTAAGTATAGACATGGATTACTCCTCTCGTGGGCAATTATTTGTTGTGTGTTCTAAAGTAGTCGCTGATGGCAAGGATGAATTGAATGCACTCTGCAGAATTACTACCGGGATAAAAAGGTCCATTGTCGTCTCTAAATCGCAAGAGCTTCTTCACTGAAAAAAAAAAAGACAATGCATAGTGAGGTCTCCAATATTGAGACAATGTAAATAATTTAGTTTCATAGCATAAGGACAAAAACAAACCGTTATAACTTCAAGTATTCCGTTAACAAATAAATAAAATCTGTTAGAAACGTGTTTATGCATATAGTTATACATTTTTTAAAAAAAAATCATACCTCATGTGCAAACGGTTAAATGTATCAGAAATGTATGCTTTCTCATTCCGTCTGTTTTAACCCAGACTGAGCACAGGAATGTGTGGCAGTGTACAGCTAGTTTTTTTTAAAATAAAAAAATCATACCTAGTAGATCATTAGTTTCCCAAACTTTTTTTGTCTCATAGACCCCTTGTCATGTTTTCAAGTTTGGGGTAGACCCCCTGCTTACTTAATATTGAATTTTTGCAAATTCATCATAGAAAACTCATGTTAATTTTAAACGTTTATTAATTTAATTAAAATCACAATAATTAATTAAATGAAAATCACAATAAATTAATTTAATCACAATTAATTATTTAAATAAAAATCACAATTAAATTTAAATCAAATATATAATTAATTTAAAATCAATTTGTGTGTGTGTGTTACAAAAAATGACTCAGAAAAAAATTGCTTTTAATGGAATGGATGAACCTGATGCTGTAATAACAATTTTTGTGTGTGTGTGTGTGAACATTTGGCATCAATTTAGTCAGGTTCAGTCTTAAATATCCTCAATTAGTAATGTTCAGTATATTTTTTTGTTAGGAGATAGGCAACGCGCTGAAACCTCTTTCCACACGGTACGAGGATGGAAAAGCAATTAAAATTTTTCTAGCAATATTATATAATGTGGGATAAGTAAGTGGTATATCTTTTTGAAGCCAGAATTTCTGATATCCATTTTTAAACTGTACCTTAATTTCTTCGTTTGTACTTATTCCAATCAGTTCCTCTTGTAATACGACATCAGTCTCTTCAATATCACCATATGGATTGATTATCCACTGTGGTATTACCATAGTCAAAATATCTTTATACATTTCAAAATCTGAACAGAGGGCATTCAAATGCTGAATGTAGGTTAAAATGTAATCTTGGCAGTTTGTCTGAGACAAATTGGGAAACTGGGAAAAATCACGTCGTCCAATATTTTGCTTCATTAGCTTAACTCTGGCAAGAAAAGCTGAAATGATGGACTTTGTTTTAATCAAATTTAAGCTATCACTTTGTAACTGCAAGTTAACATCATTAAATTTACTAAACAGATTTGTTAAGTAGGCAATGTGTCTGTTTTAATCTTAATTAAATTTCCTCTTAAAATTGTATCTTTAGAATCCAAAAGCTCTAGAACAGTCTCAAATAGTGCAAAAAAATCTTGTCAAACACAAGCCTTTCGACAGCCAGCGGACTTCCGTGTGAAGGAGTAATTGATGAAAATGCTCGCCATTTTCTTCACATAACTGCGCAAATAAACGTGTATTCAACTCGTTGCTTCGGATTCGGTTTATCGTATTTATGACAAATTGAAGAGACTCGTGTAATCTGCCATTTAGATTTTGAGCAACTAAATTCTGTCCATGGATGACGTAGTGTATTGCTAACACCCCCGGTACATTTTGTTTTAAATGGCCTATAAATCTACGATAGCGCCCGACCATAGCAGGTGCTCCACCTGTAGCTTCTAATATGTATGTTAAGGGTATTGAATTTTCTATGAAATATTCCTTCAAAACGTTAAATATGGATTCGCCTTTAGTGTCGGTTGTCAAAGTTCTTGCAAAGAGCATTTCTTCGTGGTGCTCCTGATCCATAATAAAACGAACATAGGCCAATAATAATGATTCATTTTCGGGTAAGGTTGATTCGTCCAGCTGAAGAGAGAAATGCGTCGTTTGCAAATAATCGCACAAAAAACTTTCAACATCTTGACTCATTTCATCAATACGTCTTAGAACAGTGTTTTTGCTTAAGGGAATTCTAATTATATCAGATGCTGATTTGGGTATAACAGTTTTTAAAACCTTCTCAAAAAAACCAAACTTCAAATAATCAACACTGTACTATCTCCATTTCTTTTTAGATTCGGCCATGTTAAGAATTAGTTTCCTGTGTGGAAAAATTCAGTTATTTAAATTAGACATGTGGCAAAAAAATATTCTGATTGTATTACTTTATTTTACATTTAAACATATAACAGGGTCAACTCGAGAAATTTTGCTACCTGGGACAAAAATGCATAATGCCACCCGTCCTCTGAACATAAAAATATATTATTAAAAAAGATAAATTGTTCATAGATACAGGCCTACAAAATCTGAATAGTTCGCGCTAACAAAGATAGCATGGCAATATATATATATATATATTTAAAAACTAAAGCACACACAATAAAACAAATTTAAAAGATCCTTAAAAAGTCGTTACGATTTTTAAAGAATTTGATGAGACTTTTCAAAATCCTATCAAATTTAAAACAAAGAATAAGAAGCCCACATTTTTTACTTTCATTGAAACACTGTATTTACATATACTTCATATATTTGGAAATGGTAATTACATGACAATACCTTCTAACAAAGTAGATTTTTCAAACAAAAATTATGTCGTCTGAAAATATAACATTTAACATTTTTTTCCAACAAACCCACATATAAATATGTATACAGCGTGCCCAAAAGATTGCATGAAATTACATAAATTTGAATTTAAAAAAGGTGTTTTTTACTTCTACAACTCCCACAAAGAAAAAGTACTTTCTCAAATCTCATTAATATAGCACTAGAAATTAATAACCATAGTAATCAATCTTAAAAAAAAACTAACACTAATAAAAAATATTCAAAAAGACTGCGATACTTAAATAGAAATAATAAATGCACTATATTTCTCAGTCCAATATAAAGTCATGTTTTTTAGCTTCCTAACTAAAAATCTTGTCATTTTGAAATATTTTTAATACTTAAATCGAAATTAATTATAAAACATGCAATTATTAAAAAATGTATTTGAAATAATAACAAAATGATTTTGCTAAATTTATTTCTCTTTACAGTAAAAAAAAAAGAAAACATTGATGTAACACAGTGTTTCTCAAACTGTGGGGCGAGCCCCCTGGGGGGCGCGATACCCCTACGAGGGGGGCGCTAGTATATCGAAAATAAAAGATTTAAAAACTAATTAGTTTACTGGAACGAATCAAAACAAAATACTTTCAGACATAATAAAAAATGCACTTTTACTCTGATATAATTTATAGGCGAGATATATATATAAGTAATCTCTCTCTCTCTCAAAAATAAAAACTTCTTCAATACCTAATTAGCTATCTTTGATCCAAAAAACTAAATAAAAAAACTTTAATTTTATTTGCTGTAATCTCATGATGAGTGGTTTTTACTACTCTTTCACACACACACAGAGAAAAAACAAATCCCAGAATCGAAAAAATTTAGGAACATAAAAAATTCATCACTGTGATTATTTTTGAAATACTGCACATTATAGCTGTAATCTGTTTTTGCTGTTAATCTGTTTGACCTTCTAAGTTATTGGTGCAGTTAGTTATGACCCCTCTCTTATGCGTTTGTTTCTCATTTAGGGAAGTTGTAAGTAATGTATTTCTCTGTTGCGCTTTTTACCATGCAAAAGAGTTTTATAATATTTGGAAAACCACGCACTTTGAAGAATTACTTGGCCAAGACTTATTTTTAAGAGTATTCTCAAACACATATAAAGCATAATGAAAAACGTTTTACACAATTTTTTTAGTTGTAACATAAATATGATCATAATGAATACACTATTAACCCGGAAGTGCTCTCGCGGGACACACAGATCATAAAATCGTTAATTCTGGCAAAACTTTTTATTTGTTACCAAAGAAAAATTGAAAAGTTCTTGAAAGTAGGTAAGTTTACTTTCTCAGTTAAATTATTCACTGGAATCACGATTTGTATCGTGTACAATAAAATAATTATATATATATATAAAAGGTTTGGGGTGACTCAATCACCCCGCGTGAACATTAACACTAGTATCGAGTGTGTGTCTGCCCCCGGGATAAAACATTTTGAAGCCTTCTCGCTTTAAATATTAAAAATAACGCTATTATTCTTCATTGGAATTTTATATTATTTTTCATTGCTTAACACATTAATTCTAAGTGCTAATTCCGTGAGGCTTAGAATTACAGTTCGCTTAAAACAAATTATAATATGAGCATTTTCATTTTAAAATATCATTTTATACATTTTCGCGTAAACATTGTCGCGCATTTGGGTTTACTCTCCTGACAATTCAGCTATTTATCCAGAATGTTTTAGTTTTTTAAAAAATGAACCCGTTCGAAGTGCGGGTACTTCAGACAGTATAATTTTAATGTATCAGTGCTGCACAAGGTATTTTATAGCTAATTTATTAATACTAAATTAAGAACAAGTTTAATAAGTATTAGTGACTTCCATGGGCTTGTCTTGCAGAGGAAAGTTTTTCAAAGGAAGGCTTACGATTAAAAATTGACATTATGAGTTCATTTTCTATATATTTGGCTGAGATCTATATTTTGTCTTGAAAGAAGCCACCGCATTTTACAATCTGTTCCAATTTAAAAATTCGAGAGAAAATATATATATATTACTTAAAAAAGTTACATATATAAAATTTAATGTATTTACCTTATTATAATTTGCACGGTTTATAATTAAGATAGTTTTGTAGCTTTAGCGTCAAAGTGCATTATTATTGTATTCAATACATTATTATTGCATAAGGTCGGCGCAATAAAAATTATGATTGAAAATGGGACGCCAGTATTGAAAGTTTGAGAAGCACTGACTTATGTTATTAATTTGTACGGTTTATAATAAGATCGCGTATTGTAGCTTTAGCGTCAAAGTGCATTATTATTGCATTCAGTACATTATTAATGTATAAGGGGCGGATAAAAATTGTGATTGAAAGGAGTGATATTCAAAGTTTGAGAAGCACTGAAGTAACACATTAATTACTGATCTTCAAACTTTGAATATTCAGAAAGAATTTTAAAAAATGCCTTTCGGATACTTAAATCAAGGATAACACAGTAACTTATAAATAAAATTAAATAAAATAACAATATGATTTTCATGATGTTTTCTTGATGTATTTAATGACATGGTATAGATTTACGACAATTTAATTTAGGGGATTTTAAATTTTTATAGCCCCTATGTATGATATTACTATGTAAAACATATTTTGTGCTCAAAAATTTCATAAATAGCATGTAATTTTTATAAAAACTGAAAATTTTTAAGTGATTTTAAAATGTAACTTCTATAAAAATGACAATAATGCTTGAAATTTGATTTACTAGTTCATCAAACGATGTATAGTAAAAGTTGGTATGGTTTTTACAGTTAACTGATTGGTATTCTACAATACTTTATAATGGTTTATTGAAAATTCTCCAAAATGTATAAATTTTTAGTTTAATTTTTTAAAAATATTGCTTTATTCAAAATGCATACCAACTTTTGTTAAGTACTATTGAAATAGGTAAAATTTCAAAGCATTTGGCAACAGAAAAGCCTAGTCATTTTAAATGAAGTAAAATTTATTGTTCTGAGATACATACACTTTTTTTTTTAAAGATTTGACTGCGTAGATGTGAATAAAAACGACGTAAAAGCTTATATAACATTCTTTTTTTAAGCTTTAATTTAAATTTTGTGAGGTATAGAAAGCATATGAAAATATTAGGCTAAATATTTGATTTTTTGACGATTTGCATGAATCGTACTGTCCCCTTAAATCGAAATTCTGCAATATATACTTTATATTGATTTCACATTGATTTCAGTGGAAAACCGAAATTTATAAATACAGTGAGAATCAATTTTTTCCAAAAGTGAAAAAGTTCTTTAAAGAAAGTTCATTTAACAATATTATTTCAAATTTAAAACCAAAGAAAGATTTTTCAATCCATATACTGTTAAGTGTAACTGATACATATATGAAAAATAATTTCATTACAATAAAAATAGCCTAGTTTTCATTTAACCCAGTATCGTTGAAACTTTTATTTGAATTATTACATTATATATATATATATTATGCCAAACTTAGAAATCATAATAGGTCTCCAGTTTAGTCCAAAGACTTTTTTGTATCTACATTTGTTATGTCTGGTGAATTCCTATTTCTTCCTGCTTTAGCACTTGTATTTTAATCTAAGTGACACTAAATATCATGAAAATTATCCATTTAAGCGCTTTTGCAAAATCACGGTTCCGAACGTAGTCGGATACCTTAAACTTGAAGAAATTTTGATTAAGCTCAGAAATACAATACACTCATTTTTTTTTTTACGCAATTTTGAAATGACACACATAAATACTTTTTTACACAAACTTCTGTTCTAGAACGAATTCCTCTTTTTTATTCCCATTCTAATTTTGACAGTTTAATCAGAATATGGTCGGCTTACGCCCACATATATGTGAGTGACTTGATCTACTCTTCATGACCTTTTTACTTTATATTCAGAGTTTCGGAGAATACCTGATTTTTATAATCACCTTTTCTCCCCTTTATTATGTTGTATTCAATGGCACTTCGTTCTTCAGTATAATTGCACTTTGTATTAAAGTGTTCTGTTTCTGGGATGCAATAAATATTTTCAATAAATTTCTAAAATTGATGTTTAAGTTAAATTTTTATTTTAATTCAATGTTGAAATGTCCAGTATATTATTAGGGTATTTTAGCAGCATTGAAAATGCACCACATAATGCAAATTTTTCAATGTAAAACCATGGAAAAAAGAAATTTGACTGTTGGGGAAGCATGGAGAGAGTTAACGATTATGGACGATATTACACTTGCTTCTTTTGCTGTTAAACAATTGCGCTAATCGATTTTGAATGTTCGTTGGAGAAATATTTTTCCAGCATGCATTAAAAGTGAAAGTTTCATAGTACAAAAAAATCAGTTGTGTAGTCTGAAATTATAACTCTTTCAAATGAAACTGGTGGCGAAGGTTTTAATTACAAGCAAAACACTAATTTCGATTTTTTTTTGTTTTGTTATAAGAAGGAATTATTTTTGTTTTATAAATATGTAACATGGATTTCATTATTAAATTTTTTGCACGGTTTTCTAAGGAACAAATCTACCGTGCAAAAAAAAAAAGTTGGGTGTACTAACGTTAATTGATGTAAAAAGGTTTGAGCTGACTTTATCAACCCCTGAAGGCATAGTTAAAAAAAAATTATTACAATCTTCGCTTACTAAACAGGCAAATCAATTTAGCATACAATTACCAGAAAAGTACACACGTTTGTAGGTTAGATTCGAACCGGGCACCTTCCCATCCGAACGCCAGTACTTTATCGATCACGCCAAAACGATCGTCTTTGCGTGATGTTTAAGTACTGGTTTTTATTTAGATACCGCTACACGTTTATAATATATAAGCAAAACCGTAAACATTGGGTGACCAAAACCTATCAAAACATCAAACTAAAATCTTAAAAAGCTATTGAACACAAAATAAGAGGTTCAATATTTTGATTAAATCACCATAAACAGTTCCAAGCAAACCCAAAATACATGTAAGAAAATCTTATTTTTGCTATTTGTATTTCAGAAGTAACATCAAATATGAAATATTTAAAAAATGCCTGAAATAAAGGGAAAAGAAACACACTTATCATAAAATCCCTTCAATTAATTTAGCCATATTAAGACGTAACCAAGTGCAGAAAAATATTTCGTTGTTGAAGGGCTACCCGGCATTTACACTTTTTATTTGAGGTAAATGTTCGATAGGGTTTCCAAGAAATACGGGAGAAATAAAAAAATTGTCGGGAAATTTTAATCGGAAAGAGCTACCGTTAGGGGGAGGATTTTGAAACCAGTTTAGATTTTTTTTCGACCTATCTTATGCTATCATCATAACTTTAAAAAATTTTTTTCACTATTTGAAGATAATTTTGGCCAACAGAAGTCAAATATAATTATAATTTTCGCTTAATAAAGATATAAAATAATTTTAGTTTAAAAAATTACAGAAAAAATACGTCGAAATGTACAAGGAAATTGAAATATCGCGCGATAATATTTTTACGTAGATGGGGGTTCAGAATTTTATGCAAAAAAAATCACAAGGAAAATAAAAAAAAGTTCTTTAAGAGCCCCCAATTTATTATAAAAAAACCAAAACCCTTTTAAATACAGGATTCGAAGAAATATTAAAGGGGAGTCCCCAAAGGGTTTTCACCCCCTTCAACACAACCAAACAAAAATCATCAGTGTTGCTTTTTTACGTTCAATTGACATTTCTAAAATAAAATTTTTTCTTAAAGATTTTATTATCCCCATTGACTTGATCTGTGTTTTTAATTAGATTTTTAATTTTATTTTGTATGCATGTACTTTTATGCTTTTAAAAAAAAAATACTTTTTTTTTTTAAAAGTTTTTGGGAGCAGTTGGCCAAAGTTACCCTTTGCGCCTTTAAAAAATTCAAACTCAAACTCAATAAAGTTTTTAAAAAATACACGTAAGAAAAAAGTTTACCGTTTTGGGGGAGTTTAATCTTTAGTAAAAACAACCCCTAAAGATTTCCTGGGAAAAAACGCCCGACCTCTAGTATGGGCGAGCATTCTATTTATAGGCGGGGGAAAAATTTTCGGAATTTTGGTTTGTGCAAAACTTAAGCAACGGGTGGGTTTATTGCCATAACCTTCACGAAAAAATCATCGGGAGAGACGTAAAATTTTGGTGAGGGGGGAATTATGCACGTAAAGGATACGAAAGCATCGGCGCTAAAAAAGGAATAAAAACGCATACGGTATGGAATAAAACAAAAAAAGCTTTATTGAACGCATAGTATCGTGACCCCATGATTGTCTATCCAACAGGGAACAACAAGCAGATGTTTTAATATGGTATATGCCCTCCCCTTATATACAATGGTTGCTTTGCACCGTTCCGCATACCAGAACCAACTGGTGCAACATTTTGAGGTAGGGGTGCCCATTCCTCAATCAAAAATCTGTTTGAGTTGTTGGGTTTTACCCGGATGATTTTGAAAGGGGGAATAAATTCCCCCCAAAACATCCCCACACATGTTCGATGGGATTTTTCCCCGGGCCCAACCATTCGAGTGGGTATCTTCCTTTTAGCAGCTCCCCCAACAGCAAAGGGCATTGGGAGTGCATTTTTCCAAAAAAATGGGCTGGGCCAATGGCACCCCCGGGAAAAAATGCGGGTGGGAAAAAAGTACCCCCACAATAGAGATCCCCGGTTACAGACCCTCTTTCGAAAAAGGGAAGCTCAGTTCCACCGTTCAGCATAATGCCAACCCAGACAAGAACCCAGGACCACCGTAGCGGGGTCTTTCCTTGATGTTACTGGGATAAAACCGTCCCGATCTCTCCCCAAATCAAACGCTTGAGAATCGCTTCTGGTACTAAACCCGACTTCATCCGTAAAGAGAACACGACTCCTTTTGATCAGTTGTCCAGTTTTTGTGCTCTCTGGCCCACTGTAAACGGTGGCTTGGTGGCCAATTTTTCAACGGGAGGCAGCGTTCGGGACGGCGGGCGAACAGGGCCCCTTTGTGAAGGCGTCTGGCCACAGAAAAACCGCTACACTTGTCGACCTGTTGCTGCCAGTTTCTGAGCAATGGCGCTTGCTTTGACTGCTGTCGAACTTTTTCGCCTGCAGGATGATATATCGGTCATCCCCTGCAGTTGTCGCCCTCGGCGGCCACACCAACCTTCTAACAGCTGTACCTGTGGTTTGGAACGTTTTCCAAGCGCGCGAAACGACACTTTTGTTGTTTCCCGAACTCTGCAGCCACTGGTGACAGTACGCCCTCCTCCAGTTTTCCCGGGATCATTCTTCCACGTGGAAGTCATCCAGATGATTTCTTCTAGCCATATTTCACGAACTGACTCACTGGCACTTGCAGAGAATATGGTGAATTGCGTCTCCGTCCTTCATTTCATTCTACTGTTGAGCAGCGCGCGCCGACATCACGCGTTTTGCGTACGCTCACATCGCTTCTGACATTTTGTTCCTGATATTTGCATACGCATGACGTTTCTACTGACTTACGTGTTCCTTCTACTGATCTCCAGACCTCCTTTTCTGCAATTTCATGGCTATCTGCTAAATTTTTACATTGTTGCTTAAGTTTTGCACACCAGTGTATAACTGCTCGTGTCATGGAGCGTGACATTAGTGGCGAGATCCACTACTTTCCACAAATTTCTAGAAGAATCCAGAGGGTTCCGAACTCGCCAAATTGGCCGCCAAAAATGATGCCAACTTGACTCTACCACCAAGATTTTGCCAAGTTCTCATTGAATCGCCATTATAACGTAAGGGGCAGCTTTGTTTGTGAATAGTACAATTTTAACATAAAATAAATATAACATAGAGTAATATAAATGCATTAAACCAGCGTTTCTCAAACTGTGGGGCGCGCCCCCCTTGAGGGGCGTGACAACTCTTCGAGGGGGGAGCGAGCATATTAAAAAGTTGAAAACAAAAGAATTAAAAAAATTGTTAATTTACTGAAAAAAAAATACATTCTGAAAAAATAATAACTGATATAACTGATATATTACACGTATAACTGATAATAATAACTGATATATTACACGTATACATGTACCAGTGCTACACAATGTGTGTGTGCATTTGATAATTTATTTAACAATATTAAGATAACAAGCCAGTGACACCATGGGATTACCTTATATAAAATTATATACAAAAATTATATAACACTCTTATCTTGATTATTTTGTATGGTTTATATTTAATCCCTTGACTGCCGATTAAAAGTTTTGCAATTTGCTTCCCAATACTAACCATTTTCCACGTAGGGATAAGGAATAAAGAAGCAAATAATCTGAAATAAGTAAATCATTCGCAAACATTGTCCAGGTCCATTTATTGCATTCCAAAGCCTTCGGAATAATTTTATGGATAGCAGTGCACAGAAAAGATCGTATTTCGGAAAGACGTATATATACGTCCTGAGAAATTTACGTTTTGGCTGAGTGAGACCTTTATATACGCTGGTGGCACTTAAGAGGTTAAAGTCATGTCGTAGTTTCAGCATCAAAGTATAGTATTATTGAGTTCAAAACATAGTTATTGCATTGGGGGGCGATAAGTATTATGATTAAATATTGGGTCGCGAATATTGAAACTTTGAGAAGCACTACATTAAACATCCAAATACAAATTATTTACACTATTTATACAAAATTCGTAACACTATTATCAGAATGTTGCCAAAACTATAAAACAAAATTTGAGTTGTTTGAAGAATTAACATTAAAAAAAAAGGATTGATTCGAAAAATAATCCTAATTAAGTATCAAAGAACAGAACAATTGGATAAATATTTCAACCGATAAACATAACTATGGAGAAAATATGTAATTATCTTGAGAAACTGGGAGTAAAGTATAAATTTTTGCATTTGGTAAGAGAGACTTGACATCATATGACGTCATAACACCAGAAAATAAACTTAAAAATTAAATTTTAAAAAATTTAGGAAGAATTATGAAATAATAAGTACATAAAAACCCGTCCGGATTCAAATGCAACGCTATGTCAAAATTTCAGAGGAAAAGGTTCAGTAATTTCGGAGATTAGCGGCTTTGAACAAACACACACTACAATTTTATTTATATAGATTTATTGTACCCTACAAACTGAACACTTTAATACAAAGTGCAATTATACTATAGAAAAAAGTGCTATTGAATACAACAGAATAAAGGAAAAAAGTGATTATAAAAATCAGGTATTCTCCGAAACTCTAAAAATATAAAATTAAAAAAGTCATGAAGTAGATCAAGTCATTCACATATATATGGGCGTAAGCCGACCATCTTCTGATTAAACTGTCAAAATTAGAATGGGAATAAAAAGAGGAATTCGTGCTAGAACAGCAGTTAGTGTAAAAAAGTATTTATGTGTGTCATTTCAATATTGTGTAAAAAAAAGAGTTGAGTGTATTGTATTTTCTATGCTTAATAAAAATTTCGTCAAGTTTAAGTGATAACATTAGACGCTGCAAAAGATGTACTCGGCAAGATTTAAAAATCATGCCAAAAACGAGTGGCGTACTGATATAAAATTTTCTGCCAATTTATCTTTCTCCAGTAAATCTAAATTAAATATTGTTGCATAATTCTTATTATTTGGAGGTTACATTTTTTTTTCAGTCCACTATTTACCTCAAATCAAAAGACATCGCCAAATGCCATAATATGCATTCAGTAATGGAAAATCGTTCTATACCCCTATTTGAACAAAATAATAATATTTTTCTGCACTTAGGTATGGATTTTTCTGCTAAACAGTTGTGTTAAAATTTCTAAGAGTTGGGGGCAATAATCAATTAGACTGATTAAAAAGGATCTATTTGGTGGGATTTCAAAATTTCATTTAATGTTACTCTGAAAGACAAATGACTAAACTAAAATTTTCTGATGTATATTTTGTGTTTGTTTGGAACTGTTTATGGTGTTTTCCTCAAAACATTGAACCTTACTTTGTTTTTGATAGCTATTTAAGATTTAAGTTTTTTTATATATAACTAGTTGTACTCAGCCACACATTTCTGTGGCTCAGTCTGGTTGAAAAGAGAAAGCACAGAATATCTTTAACCATCTATATATATATACACTTAAGGTATGATTTTTTTATTAAAAAAAACTAGCTGTACACTGCCTCACATTCCTGCAGCTCAGTCTGGTTTAAAAAAGACGGAATGAGAAAGCATACATTTCTGATATATTTAACCGTTTGCACTTGAGGTATGATTTTTTTTATTAAAAAAAAATGTATAACTATATGCATAAACAAAACGTTTCTAACAGATTTTATTTGTCATTTGTTAACGGAATACTAGAAGTTATAACGGTTTGTTTTTGTCCTTATGTTATGAACCTAAATTATTTACACTGTCTCAATATTGGAGGCCTCACTATGCATTAATTTGTCTTTTTTTATCAGTGAAGAAGCTCTTGCGATTTGGAGACAATGGACCTTTTTATCCCGGTAGTAATTCTGCAGAGTGCATTCAATTCATCGCCATCAGCGACTACTCTAGAAGACGCAACAAATAATTGCCCATGAGAGGAGTAATACATGTCTATACTTCTGCTCAAGTTTAAAGATAGACCCTGAGCTTTCTTCATAATGATTGCAAATGCCTGTCAAAGTTAGAATTGCAAAAATCTTCAATCTTCATCAGGTTTTTGTCTTAGATTTCTGCTGTGAAATCCATGTTCATATTTAAATTTTTCTTGCGTATTCAACAAAAAATATCTTTAGCCATGTGATTTATATTTCTATTCTAACTCTGTTGGAAATTAAGGAAAGCAGGCAGCCAATTTCTAATTGCAAGCAATGCACAAATTTGATTAAGTTGTAAAGTGTAACTCGTGTCATTAATTAACTGTGACATTTTGAACACAGGCAGTCACCTTAATTATATTTTACTACACTGCGTTGTTATTGAGCTGAGTCTTTTATTGTAGTATTGATTTTATGCGAGTATATTTAAATTTTTTCATTGTTTTTAATTTTGTTTGTTTAACTGCTTTTCTTATTTCTCAGTGCAATTGACGGAAATTGAGCTCTGTCAATTAATGTTCATTTGAATTAAAATTATATAGTGAAATTGACCTCTTTGGAGTGATTTGTTTGAATGGAATAAAATATTCTGTTTCTCATTGCATTGGAATTGGGCTGCGTTGGTTTATTTATGTTTGAAGTTAAATATCTTGTTTGAATTTTTTATTTTTGTTTTTTCCCTTCTTTTGATCCCTGTTTTCTCCTTTTTATTTTTATTTATTTATTTATTTATTTTTTTTTTGCATATTCATACGTTTTTGTTTTAACCTTTCCTCTTTTTCAGTACATAAAAATAATGGGTTGCAAAAAATCCAAGTCATCATACTCACCTACAAAAGCAATCTAAGGAGTAAAATTTCAAATTAAACTGAGGAAGAACAGGCATTCGTCAAACCAGATAAAGAATGACACAAGTACTGGCTGAAGAGGCAGCAGATCAACGTGCAGCCACACTTGAAGATGCACGCTTCTGAGTAATGCATTAGCATTTTGCAACATAAGACCGGCTCTGATCTCAACAAAAGGAACACGGTAGGCTGTGTATGGCTAAAAACTGTCAACGAGAAACAGCATCAAACGCGACTTTGTGCAACGCAATAACATGATTATAATCACCTTGCATTCGGTACAACCCTCCTGAAGATTATAGTTTGAGCAGCACATTCTCATGGGGCCCAATGACTGAAGCGTGTCCTAATTTCAGGGCTCAGAAATTTTATGGAGAAACAAAAGGAATGTGTTGTACCACTGTAAATATTAAAGTGCCTCAACTTGAAGAATCACCAGAGACATTAAAAACTTTGCTTACCAGATATATAGTGGAATCAAAGAATTTCCTATATAATATCAGGAAATACAATTCACGTTTCCAAATGACATCGTTTGGAATAGAAATTATATCAATTCATGCTAACTTTCAAAATGAAAGGATAAATTTATCATAAATCCGATTCCCTGTATCTATTCACAGATGGTCAACGTAAATCAACAAATGTACTTTATCTGTGGCGGTAAAGATGAATTGAATGGTCACTGAGGAAATTCTACTGGCATAAGTGTCCATCGTTTCTAAACTGCAATAGCTTCACCGAAAAACAATTAAATGCGTTGAGGTCTCCACTATGGAGACAACGTACATCATTTTTGGTTCATAATATAAGGACAAAAACAAACTGTAATAAATTCATGTATTCTATTAACAACTGAAATTTATTTGGGAAAGTTTTGTGTATGCATATTTATTCATATTATATTAGAAAAAGAATCATACTTTAAGTGCAAATGCAAAGAATCGTACTTAAATGCAAATGGTTAAAAACATTAGAAATGTGTGTTTTCTCATTAATTTTTTTAACCGAACTGAGCAAACAGCAACACGTGGCAGGGTACGGTTAATAAAAGATGGAAAAAATTAAATTTACAACTTGGGTATCACACATATTTAGATCCCTTCAAATTTGAATGGAAATGGAAAAAATAATAACTGTTAAAAACGAAAACAAATTTTAAACCAAAAAAAAAAAGAAAGAAATCACTGTCACGATGTAAAAAGATTAACGTTGAAATGTTATAAGAAAATCCGATTCTCTCTTTAAATGTTTTTTTTATACATTCGTGTGATTTGGAAATTTGAAAAAATTCGAAAAATTTTTAAATTTTTCCAAAAATTTCCCAAGTTTTTTGGATTTTATGGATAAAGAAACTTTTAAAAAATGAAAAAATTAAAAAATAAAGTTGAGTAAAATTAGAATTTGCTCCGTGGAAAAATTTTTTCCTATAGATTTACATTTGGGTGAAAATTTACATTGTTAACATCTGCAATAAAACATACAGCTGTGAAATTATTTAACTTGTTTAAACTATTTTCATTTGTGCCATGCCTTTAAATTTTAAGGCCCAAAAAAAGCAAATTTCAATCAAAAAAAAGAAAAAAAAATTTTAAAAAAAAAAGTGCAATTTGGGAATCCTTTAGTCCATAAAAATGTGTGGAGTCATATTCTTTTAATAAGAGATTTAAGAAACACCAATAACATTTGAAATATCCATTCATGAATAAATAACAGAAGACTAAAAACCAATCTAGAAAACGGGAAGCATGAAAATGCTTGTTTGTGAAAAAAATCTACTTAAAATCGTCTGAAATTAATAAGGATACTGCCAGAAATATAAATTAGAAAAAAATTCATTTTAATATATTATAGTAATAATATGGAATAATAAACATAATAAATTATAATGAAATTAAATTATAAATCTTGATAAAAGTAAAAAATATAATAGAAAAAATAATTAATGACAACCGCATAATCAAATTTAAAGGCATTGGTAACCATATTGTAATGTTATCGCCCAACTTGACAACTGTCAACAACAACAGTTGGTACGTAGTGTACCGATATCAAATTAGAACATTAATTTCAATGATCAAAAACTGAAAACGACAAGCTGTCTCCTTTCCCCTCCAACCTGAAATGTAAAAAAGAAATCATTTAAGGATGGTTACTACCTATCGTTTTTCTGCTTTTGTAATTCCATGGAAGAAAACTTGATATTAATAAGTGACATTTATAATTGAATATGAATAAATATTATGATAATTTTCTGAGATACAAGTCTTTCACTTTTTTTTACCCACTGAAACAATCGAGGGCCAGCTTTACGAATTAGTGTTCAACGTCTCATAATCACAAAAAAGAAGAAACTTTCTTCATCTATGCTTTAATCTGTTAAAAAAATATTTATGTCAATAAGTATATTTTTCCAGCTAATGCAGTAGAAATAAAAACACCGAAATCCTGGTCTACCTGAAAAAAATGTCAATAAGTATATTTTTCCAGCTAATGCAGTAAAAATAAAAACATCAAAATCCTGGTCTACCTGAAAAAGATGTCAATTTTTTTTCATTTTTTCCCAGCTAATGCAGTAGAAATAAAAACACCGAAATCCTGGTCTACCTGAAAAAATGTCAATTAGTATATTTTTCCAGCTAATGCAGTAGAAATAAAAACACCGAAATCCTGGTCTACCTGAAAAAAATATCAATAAGTACAGATGGGTGACAAAATAATACGAACACCGCGAAAATGGCATGGCCCATTTCAAAGACGCACAGCGCGCATGTCATTTTGCGTTGCAGTCCGCCCCCCAGCGGATTCGAAGGTAATGTATCGTCGCTCAACAGCTGCAATAGGTGTTGCACGCGTCTATTGTAATTTCTGAAAAACGCAATAATGACGGACCTGTAAAGGTTCGAAAAAAAGGTATGATTGTTGGAATGAGGTGCGCTGGTTGCTCGGTGACGGAAACAGCTAATTATTTGGGACGTGCAAAATTACTGTATCTGCCGTTTTTGACAGCATACAAAGGTGCGGAATGGTGGCGTCTGGCAAGCACAACAGTGGACGGAAAAGCTTACCGAGGGGGGATAAAAAAGTCTTGACCCGCATAGTGGCCCGAAAGCGCAAGCAATCGCTATCCCCCAAAAAACGTCTGAGGTGAATAGTCATCTTCGTAACCCTATTTCGCAAGAACCGTCCAAAAAGGGGAAATGCATGCTTCGAACTTGTATGGAAGAGTTGGAATTCGTAAACCTTTGGTAACAGCACGTCATGCTTTACAGTGACGCCAGTGGTGTAGAACACACAGACAGTGGACCCACAACAGTGGCAACAAGTCATCTGGTCGGATGAATAACGTTCTCCCTATTCCAGACCACCGGGAGTTTATGGGGAGAACCCCAAAAATTTTGCTCAAATGCACCTCCGACTGTGGAGCATGGGGGTGGGTCCTTATGGTATGGGGGCGATATTTGGGTCTTGGGCCCGACTCTCATGGAAAGGTTCAAGCTGCCCACTATGCATATCCGGGGGGATCAGGTGCATCCATTTGTCCAGATTTTTATTTCCCGGAAAATCCCATTTTATCAAGACGACAACCCCCCATCCACAGAGCTAAAATCGTGAAAGAATGGTTTGCAGAGCATGAGGGGGACGTAGGCCTTTTTGGCCCCCTCAGTCACCTGATTTAAATTTTAAATTGAATATTTGGGGGGATTTTTGGGAGTCAAAACTCGTGCTCGTTTCCCCCCCACCATCTACAATTTCGGCATTGAGACCGCTCCCACGATGAATTTCATATTCCATTAAAAGTTGTTTCGCCCTCTATGCGTCCATCCCCGTCACACAGTCCCGAAATTTAGTCAAGGGGTCCAACTCCTATTAATAAAAATTTCTCCCCCATGGTGTTCTATTATTTTTACCCTTGTTTTATTTTCCCCTAAATGAAATAAAAAAATCAAAAACCGGTCTACCTGAAAAAAAAGTCAATTAGTAAATTTTTAGCAATGGGAGAAATAAAAAAAACCGAAATCCTGGTCTACCTGAAAAAAAAGTCAATTAGTATATTTTTTTTCCCCTAATGCAGTAGAAATAAAACACCGAAATCCCGATCTACCTGAAAAATATCCAATAAGTATATATTTTTAAATCAGTAGAAATAAAAACACAAAATCCCGGTCTACCTGAAAAAATGTAAAGTAAATTTTTTCCGCAATGCAGTAGAAATAAAAAAACAGAAATCCCGGTCACCTGAAAAAAAGTCAATAAGTATATTTTTCCCGCTAATGCAGTAGAAATAAAAAAAAAAATCTTTTTACCTGAAAAAAAAAAGTCAATAAGTATATTTTTCCCGCTAATGCAGTAGAAATAAAAACACCGAATCTGGTCTCCTGAAAAATGTCAATAAATATATTTTTCCAGCTAATGCAGTAAAAATAAAAACATCAAAATCCTGGTCTACCTGAAAAAAATGTCAATTAGTACATTTTTCCCGCTAATCAGTGAAATAAAAAAACCGAAATCCTTTGGGCTACCTGAAAAAATTAATAAATATATTTTTCCAGCTAATGCAGTAAAAATAAAAACATCAAAATCCTGGTCTACCTGAAAAAGATGTCAATTAGTACATTTTTCCAGCTAATGCAGTAGAAATAAAAACACCGAAATCCTGGTCTACCTGAAAAAAATATCAATAAGTATATATTTTTACAGCTAATGCAGTAGAAATAAAAACACCGAAATCCTGGTCTACCTAAAAAAATGCAATATCCATAAAAGAATGATTTGTTTTATTATTATGGTGCTTCCTGTATGTCAAACTGGACAGATTTCTTGCGTGTACTCACATGTACAACATACCTGCATACAAGAGTTTTTGTACCAAAGCAGTATTAATTTTTAGTACTTACATATTATCTCAACCGTATTGGCGAGATTATATGAAATGAAGCACATGGTTGTGTCAAAATTTAGTGTGTACAACGCATGAAAAATCAGGGCCCCCAACTTGGCGAGTTATTTTGAACGTTGGCATTGTTGCGATAATATTTAAGTACCTACATTTTCTCTAACTTCCTTTAATCCGTTCAGGACCAGTTGATTTCCACTGTTAAGCCTAACTCTTTTTCAAAATTCATATGAAATCTTTGCTGTAATAAAATACGCCAAAATTTATGATTTGTAATCATTCCAAATCCAGATAACACCGGTAAGAGATAACGGGACTCAGAAAGGGGAAAACGCAATCTCACATATGATAACTTGTTCCCTGAAGTAATCATATATATGTAATCATGGTCCTGAATGGTTAAATAAATAAAAGCGTAAAATATACTTAATCGGGTTCAATATCAAGAATCTGATATAGATCTCATTCATTTTCATCCAATTAAACCAAACACTATGGTTACATTGTGACGTCTCTCGCGTCTTTCCGCTAACATAACTCCTATGTTCTTTGACGGCCACGATTAATGGCAAAACTTTTCCAACCCAATACCAAGAAGATAAACAAAGATATTATGCAAATGAGATATACTATAAAAGGATAGAAGCTTTGATGATAGGGATATAGCGCGCAAGCTTAAAATTTAGTAGTGTGGAATTATTCTGATCGATAGCGTGACAAAGCTTAGTGTGAAATATTGGGGGGATCAAGGTTAGCAGTCCGATAGTTTAGAAAGAATAGAAGCCTAAGATAAAGAAGTTGGAATCATCGCATATAATGAATTTATAGGTATCGTTCTTTAGGTAAAGGAAGGAGATCTGAAAAAGGTAATATTTGATATAAGTAATTAGATGAATAAGATTATTATGATAATTGAGATAAAGGATCTGAGTGGCGTGATCTGACTTAAATACCGGGTTAATTTGGGCGTTAACTCTCACTTTAATTAAAATTGTCAAATTAGAATTTAAGTAAATAAGTTATTCTAATTTGTATCAACTATGTTCATTTTGATAATCCCATCTGCTTGCGGAACCGGCACGACATGGTCATCACAGGATGGCTATGTCGCAACATTAAAAGTGTGTTATAAACCAGAAGATCAATATGTTGTGTGTGAATTAAAACTTACCGTAAAATCCGGCGTATAACGCGCACTTTGAACACAAAAAATAAGATCGAAAATTAAGGGTGCGCGTTATACGCCGGGTATAAAAACGATAGCTTTAAAAATAACAAAAAGGATGGACATAAAAAAAATTTACTTCTAGATGTATGGATACACTGTTTATTTAAAAGAAACTGCGACATAGCTATCCTGTGATGACTATGTCTAGTAGGATCCGCGTAAGCTAGAGGTGTGGGATTATCTAAATGATGAGACATTATGTAATTCTTAACACAACTTTTATTAAGAATAACTTAAATTACTTAATTCTAATTAACAACTTTCTTAAAGTGAGAGTTAACACCCAATTAAATCTTATATTCAAGTCATATCGCGCAACTAGATCACTTATCTTAATTATATTTAATTAACTGTCTAATCTAACTTCTTATACAAAATATTACCTTTTATAGAGTCACCTTCCTTCAAGGTTGAAGTAATACCTATTACGTAATTTTAGAAGAGAAGATTCAGACTTTCTTAATCTTTATTATATTTTAATTGAGATGAACGTATCCTTCTTCCAGAGCTATAGGACGACTAACACTTGTTCCGAATGATTCCACACTAAGTTATCTCTAGGCTTGTCGCTATATCTCATCAAACTTTCTATCCTTTTAAAGTATATCTCTTTTGCATATTCGATTCGTTTCTCTTCTTGGTATTGGGTTGGAAAAGTTTTGCCATCAATCGTGGCCGTCAAAGAACTTAGGAGTTATGTTAGAAGAAGGACGCGAGAGACGTCACAAAACAACTTGCCTTATGAACAAGAACAGTTGTAGTTCTAAAAGTACACTATTTTTTCAAAAGTCTGGGATAATACCTTGAATAAATTACTTCAAAACATAAAAATAATGTATATTAATATATTTCAGATTTCTTCGTTAAAAAAGGGCTGCGCGTTATACGGCGAATATACCTAAAAATTAAAAAATTTAGCTTGAAAGTGTAAGTGCGCGTTATACGCCGGATTTTACAGTACTTTCACTGGGCTTGTGTCTTTATTATAAAAAAAATACCAGATTAATAAGATTTTTTAGAAATTTATTAGAAGTAGTTTTCAATCAAAGTAAAGTATTTTGGTCATGAAAGTATAGCTTTTCTGCAGTGGCGTAACCACACCCCCAAAAGGGGGGCAAAACCTGACTTTGCAGGAAGGCCCAAATGTTCTCTGTTACGCCACTGTCTATCTGCACTATGTTATAAAGTAAATCAGTACTTACATATTATGTCGACGTTCAAGGTAACTCGCAAAGTTGGCAATATCAATTTCGCATGTATTAATTGTGCATGTATTTCGTATGTATTATTTGGCAATCTCATGTGTTTCGTGTCATACAATGTTACCAAAAAGTTGTGATAATATGTAAATACAGTGATAAATCTAATTTAAATAATGCGGATCAATTATTAATAAGACAAAATATCCATTAAATATTAGTATTAAGTAGATTTAATTTTTATACTTAATGTCTAATAACAAAAAGTAAAAATCATTGTTGAAATGTATTATGTTCAATTTTACTAATTTTACTCATTCTGTACAGTTAATTTTGATTCTTTCAATATTCGAAAATTAGAGTGAAAGGAATTATAAAATAAGTGTTGAAATGTTAAACTCTTTAAAAAATTTATGTATGGGGAAATTTTAAACATTTTTTTCATAACAATTATTAAGAATAAAAAGTACTTTAAAATTTTCAAGAAACTACATTCAAGGCACCTTTTACTAACAGGGCTAACTGATAAAAACTTAATACCAACCAAATTAATTTGGGAAAAACCCTTTGCATACTGAAACATGTTAATGCTACAATTCTAAAGCAATTTTACTGCAAAACAATAGTTTTATTTATGTAACATAATGGTCAATGGTTGACCACCCTTGGGTACATAGCCATCCTGTGATGACTTATGGTTTCGGGTTTCCCCTAAGCTAGAGGGGGGGATTATCAAAATGATGAGACATAGTAGTTCTTAATACAAATTAAGAATAACTTATATTCTAATTCTAATTTTACAATTTTAATTAAAGTGAGAGTTAACCCCAATTAAACCTTGTATTTAAGTCAGTCACGCAACAGATCCTTTATCTTAATTATAATAAATAAACCGTTCATCTAATTACTTATATCAAATATTACCTTCTGCAGATCCCCTTCCCCTTCAACTGTTGAGAGAATTTTTAATGAAATTGACTAAGCGAATTTCCCCTTTTTTTATATTGAATTTCTATTCCTATAAAAAGCTATGGGACTGTTAACCTTGATCTAAAAGTTTCCCACACTAAGTTATCTCTAAACTTGCCGCGCTATATTTTATCATCAAAGCTTCTACCCTTTTTTAAAATTATATCCCCTTTTTTTTAATTTGATCCGTTTCTCTTCTTGGTTTTGGGGTTTGGGAAAGGGTTTTTTGCCATTAATCGTGGCCGTCAAAAACAAAAGGAGTTATGTTAGCAGAAGGACGCGAGAGACGTCAAAACCCCCTCCAAAAAAAAAAAAACGTGATTTTTTGGGTTTTAATCCCCTTAATAAATTACGTGTCTAAATCTCTATTTCAAAATTTTCCCGCTTTCTGAGTTTTTTTTAAAATTTTTAATCTTAAATCCTCATTTTAACTTTTATAATTTCCAATATTTATTTTGGGATTTTAAATTTTTCATTATCATCTTAGAATTAAATTTAATATTCAATTTAAATTTAAACTCGTGACAATAAATTTTACTCCAATAACTAGGCCAACATTAATAATTACTGTTTAATTTATCCCACTCTCACTTTTAACACCCAATTACTTAAAATAACTATACACTTAAATTTTCTAAAAAAAAAATATTCTGGGTGCGCAGACCCAATTTTTTGCATCTAACACTGCATATGGAGCTGGAATTTCCCCTCCCTTTTTTGTTGAAGTTATAATTTTCAAAATTTTCAGGATTTTCAGGGTCAGTCCCCCCTAAATAAAATTTTTAGTCTCTATTTCCATAAAAATTAAAATAATTTCACAAATTATTCATTATATTTATTTGTATATCATAAAAAATTTTTTCATTCCCCCCAAATCGGGTTCCCAAAAAAATCCCAATGAGCCGCCCCAGCCTAATTTTTTGTTGGTCCCCTTTGCTACGCCCCCGGTTTCCCCCGAACCAGATGCCTCATAATCGTAACAATACAACAACATATATATATATACATATTATACAATTACAAACTTTTTTCCAAATTTAAATAAACAAAAAACCCAAAAGGGAAATTTTTCGCATCTCACGAAGTCATACATGGGAAACAAACAAAGGGCGATTACAAATTTTTCTCCAAAAAAAAATTTTTAACAAGTAAAAAAGTTCCAAAATTAAATAAACACTCATTGTAGTTTTTGGGATTTTGGTTATAATTTTTTAAGCACCCCCCGAGACTTTTTTTATGCAATAATTTTTCCCGGGACCACTTGTTGGAAGATCAAAAAAATGAAACAATAAAACCCCCTTTTTTAATATCTGTTCTCCAACCATAACACCCCAACGATGGGGGTTCCCCCTTTCCCTCGGTTTTGTACTGGAATTTCTTGTTTTGTTTTGTTGTGGGTTTTTGTAATCTCCTTGTCGCCCCTTTCCCTTTGACTTCTCTGTTGTCCCCTTGGCTGGGGGGGGGTTTCTTTTTTCTGTTCTCCCCCTTGGGGCCCTTTGGGATTATATTTTTCTTTTCATATGGAATTTTCCAGTTGATTCTCTTCTGCTTTCTTTCTATCTCTAGAAATAGTACGGGATAAAAAAGTTCTTTTCTTACTATTTTTGGGTTTTCCCTTTCTCTGCCACCTTTTTTTGTGGTCCACTTCCCCCTGCCCAAACCGGGATTTTTTAATACCCCTTTTTCCCTTATCCTTTTGTTTTTTTTTCATTCCCAAATGAACTGGGAAGTAAATCTGACCAGTGATTTGTTTTATGGGTCCTCTTTTTTTTTATATTGATTTGATTGGTTACCAACCCCTTTTGCCTCTAACTTCCCTTTTCCCCACCGCAGATTTTTTTTTTTCCCATATTGTGACTCATTTAATCTTTGATGTATTTTTTCCGAAGTACGAGTTTCCTGACTTGATTTTAAACTATTTGGGATACCTTTTCCCTAATTCGACCTCGTCACATTTCCAAAGGACGATATATTTCTTATTTGATCTACGTTAACTGTTAATTTTTTTCCCCGTTTTCCCATATTACAATATTATTGTTTTTTTTTAACTTCTATTACCCCTATAAGGTCCCTCAAATTTTTTTTTTAAAATTTAGCACATATTTTGTTAGTTTTCGAATTTTACAGGGTGTTTTTTTAAAAAAGACCCAATCATTTCCCTTTTATTTTATGTCTTTTCTACGTCTATTATAATTTTTTTCCCACCTTCCTTTTTTAATTTTCTTACTTAGTCTAGCTTCTTTAAAAGTTTTTTTTTCAATTTTTTTTGAATTTTAACCCTTTCGAGATCATAACTATTTTTTGAAATGGTGAAAATAAATTTTCGACCTAAACATAATTCAGCAGGTGTTTTTTTCCTTTTTTATTCCCCGCCGTACAAAAGCGTAAGAAAACCACGTAAGAATTGATCCCAAGTATCGTGTTGATCATTAACATAATTTGCAATCTTTTTGCACTATATCTCGATTAACTCTTTCAGTCCGATTTGCTTGTGGTCGTTTGCAAAAAGTTTCCATCCTTATCCCCAATCTTTCCTTAAGTGCTAAAAAATTTTGGATATTTGGGGGCCCTTATCACTTTTTAAATTTTTAAATTGGGAGCCCATAACGCGATATAAAGTTATAAAAAAAAAATGTCCGCTATTAAAAACGAGATGGGGCCCTTTTTAAGAGGTAAAATTTCAGCCCTTTTTGCTAAAAATGATGGGGTTTTCCAAATAAAAAGGGGTTCGTCTTATTCGAAAAGGAAGGGCCTAACAAATCTAACGTCACTATTTCTTTTGGGATAATTCGATAAAATTGGATTTAACAAACAGCTGGTAACGCTTTTTTTATAGTTTTTAAACCCTTGGCCCAATGGCATGTAGAGACATATTGATAAATTTTTTTTCCCTTTTAGGGGGAAATAACAAACGCCCCGGGGTTTAATGATACGTTTTAAATCTGCCTAAGTGCCCAGCAATTGGCTTGTCATGAAATTCTCATTATTTCTTTCCCTTTAAAAGTTTTTTGGAATTTAAAAACCCCATTTCCCCTAATGACGTTGCGTTTTCGCATAAAATAACAATCCTTAAATTTAAAAACGGAAATCGGGGAAATTTCCCATATCGTTTCATTTAACCAAGTTATCTTCCGGGTTTCTAAATATCTTTGATATGACCCAATTCTGGGTTTATTTTTCTGTTCTGTTATTTTATTCCCGCGAAGTAAGTACTAAATCCCCGATTATGGCAAATTTAATTTTTTCTCCAAATACTTTTTACGGGGCCCCCTTTAAAAAAATGTCAGCCACCGCATTTTGAGTTCCGGTTTTATTTTTTTCCCATTCTATATTGAATTTCCCGGGTAACCCTTTAGTGCCCCTCTAATCCCTCCTACTCGACAAATTTTTTCCATGGTTAGGGGGTTAAGGCGGCGTGATCCGTTATAACCTTAATGGGTAATATTCCTAAAAAATTTTAAATTTGTTCAACGCCCATACTACTGCCCAGACATTCTCTTTCCGGGTTTCTGTTTTAATTCCCTCTGCGTTTTTTCAGGGACGTGGCGCAAAACCCCAGGTTCCCGTTTTTTTGGTTAAAACGCTCCCCCAAACCCAAACGAACTGGCATCTGTAAATAACTCGGGGAAAGGCTCCTTTAAAAATTTGGTAATTTTAAAACTGGCGCTTTTTTTACCGCCTCCCCTTTACCCTTTTTCAAGGGCCCTTTTTTTGCTTTTGGACCAGACAAATTTTTTTAAAATTTTTGTTTAAAAAATTATAAAGGGGCCACAAATATCCCATAATTTTTTTAAAAAATTTCGCTTTCCACTGGGACATACCTAAAAAATTGGGCACCTCTTTTTTATTAAGGGGGGGTTTCATCTCTTGTATAGCTTCCAATTTTTGTCTCATCCGTTTTAATTCCCTTTTTTACTAATAATTAATCCCAAAATTTTAATTCATCGCACCCAAATTTACCCTTTTCCCTTTTTTAATGTCAATCCCGATCCCTTTTAAAAACGAAAAAAATTCCTTTTAAAAGTTTAACATGGTAGTGAATGATGGAACGTTATAATGTCGTCCATATAAACACCCCACAAATTTCCCTATCACCGGTTTTGGGGTTATGTCAATTGCCTTTTTTAAAAAATTTGGGGGCTGCTCCCGATAAACCCAATGGCATCCCCTTGAAAGGCCCTGGGTGCCACTTTTTCTACAAAAAGCGGTCTTAACAATATCAATCCGGGGTTTTCTGCCATTTTTAAAATACCCACTTTTTTAGATCAAAAGATGACATTATTGTTGTATATGGGATGTTCGTTAATAAATCATCTATTAACGGTAAAGGGGGAAAGCGGGTACTTTTTTGATCGAATTTAATTTTCTTTTGTCTACTGCAAATCTATATGCTTCCCGGGTTATCCGGTGGTAACCCCTTTTTTTTCTTGCATAACAAAAACAGGTGACGCGTTGGGGGTTGAATTGGAACAATCGTTTCCTCTTTAAATTTTTTTGTATGTGAAAAAACTTTAATTGCTTGCAGTGCGGTCCCCTTTTATGGCCTTTTAAGCTACGGTGGGTTATCTCCCCCTGTCAACCCTGGGTATAAAAAAATGAGTAAGACCTGGTTTGTTTTGAAAAACCCCTTTTAAAAATACCAAACAAATTTTTTTAGTTTTTTTTTTTTACCTCCCCAATTTTGTCTTAGATAAATCTATCTCAACCTTTTTTCCCCTTTTAAATTTGGGTTTAACCACCTTATTTATTTGAGAATCTCTTTTTAACTTTTTATCAAAATCTAATACGATTCTTTACGCAAAAAATGAAATCATTACCTAGAATACATGGGTACCAAATCTTTCAAAACATGAAATTACCAATTTTTTCCCCAATTGCCCCATGCGAACATTCAATTACGATCCCCCTGTTTTGGGATTTTCCCCCCTGTGCTGTTATTACCTGGCCTGCGTTTTTTTAAATTTTCTTATAGAAAAAAAAATTTTCTATATACTTCTTCCGGGGTATAAATGATTTATCTGCTCCGGTGTCCCAAAAGCGCTTTTCCAAAATTTTGTTTTTAATAAAATAGGAACGTGGGGAAGTTCTACGGGTGATATACAAAATCGGAGAAAGCCTAATTGCTCTCTTGTTGACACCCCTTGAGGTTATTTAAACCTTTACAATATTTGTCGTCCCCTTTTTCGTCCCCATCGCCCGATTAAAAATTTTCCCCGAACCCCTATTTCTACGGGCCCCCCTATTAAAATTATCATTTCGCTCATTTTGAAAAAAGGGAACCCCCTTGTTTAATCTCTGATCATTATTCTGAAAAACCCATTCCTTCCCCGAACCCTCTTTTTACTTTGACGGTATTCTCGTAAAAATATTTCTACTGTTATTTTTGGGCTTCGTCTTTCTTCAGAATTCCTCCATTTTAAATTAGCATCAAAAATTGGGGATCCCATGCGCATTTTGACCTCGTCTTTCTATATTATCGTTCTGATAACCCCTTTTTTAAATTTTCGAATATCTTCTTCGAATTTTACAAGACTTCCCAAAAATTGTATCGTTTTGTGGATTTCTCACTTCCACATAATCTTGGGTCTGTGGTTCCGGGGTCGAACTAAAAAAATTTTATCCCCTAACCTGCTTGGGAAATTTCCCAACTCTAAACTTCTTTTCTATTTTTAATAATTGGGTAAAAAAAATTCAGATGGTTCCTGATTTTCTCCCCCGTTGGGGCGCGTAGAATTGCGTTTGCAATTTTTCTTTTTTTATGGGAAAAGTTTTTGCTAATTCAGCCCCAGGGTGCGCGAAATCCGTGGCTGTATTTTTCACTAACAACGAACCAAATATCGAATAACCCAAACTTGAGCCCTTCCCCCGAGATGACTTTTTAAGTAAGCACATGACGAATTTTGGGTTTCAAGTAACTGTATGTTTTTTTCTCAAAGATTCGATAAACTCTGCAATGTTCTTTTGACCCTGAAAAGTCCCTTTCAGGTGGGGAAAAGTACTTCCAACCCACATTACCCAACCCAGAATTATACACGTTCAACCCGGACATAGCCATCCTGTGGTAAATATTGTTTTCCTTCCCGGTAAGCTAGGGGGGTGTGGGATTATCAAAATGATGGGCATAGTAGTTCTTAATACAACTTTTATTAAGAATAACTTTTATTACTTAATTCTAATTTGACAATTTTAATTTAAAAGGGAGAGTTAACACCCAATTAAAAACCCTTTTATTTAAGTCAGATCCGCAACTAGATCCTTTATCTTAATTATAATAAATAAACCGATTCATCTTTTCTTATATCAAAATTTTTCTGCAGATCTCCTTCCTTCAACTGTTGAGAGGGAAATTTTTTAATGTAATTGACTAAGCGAAGTTTCCCAAATTTTTTATATTGAATTTCTATTCTATCAAAAACTATCGGACTGCTAACCCCTTTTTATCTGAAAAAATTTCCCCACTAAGCTATCTCTAAACCCTTTCCCGGGTTTTATCTTATCATCAAAACTTCCCATCCTTTTTAAAGTATATCTCATTTACATATTTGATCCCTTTCTCTTCTTGGTATTGGGTTGAAAGGTTTTGCCATTAATCGTGGCCGTCAAAGAACATAGGAGTTATGTTAGCAGAAGGACGCGAGAGACGTCACAACCTTTCAAAGCAGAATTTAAAAAGGGGTTTTATAGTAGTTTGCTTTGTGTCATGACATAGATAAAGCTTTTCACTTTTGGGTTAAAGTGTAGAATAGGGGGCCTTTTGGATTCGGCGACCGAAATCGATCGCCAAACAACTTAATTTAAATGCATTACTGATAACTTTATAAATATTTCTTTATTTTCATTGTAAAATTCCATTTTGTAATTTCTCTTAACACCTATCGCTAAATTAAGTTGCTAGGCGCCTAGTTTCGGTTGCTAAAATATTAACTTCGCCAAGGACCCCCTCCCCATTCTACACTGAAATCCAGGGTAGTTTTAATAAGAATGTTGCTTACATATGAATTTAGTTTTGACTTGAGTAAAACAATATGACATGAATCAAATAAATTGCTTTTTAAATAATCCGCCAAAATAATGTAAACATTTACCATATCGTGAAATTGGCTGTCAACCATACAGAGCATCTAATTAATAATTTTACCAACATATTAAACTTATCTTATATTAAAAACAACTCATGTTCTTTTAATTTTACAAATAAGATAAAATCAGTGAAATAAAATAACAACAAAGAATCGAGTACTCATTTTAATATGTGTTCCTCCGCGTGTAGCGTAGTAGATACGAAATACAGTTCGGAAGATTTAAAAGAATTAAATTTATTGTTGAGCCTCAATTTTCAAAATATGTAGCCAGTATATTAAAAGAGTTTCTGTAATCCTGAATATCTTTTTTTAATTTGTGTCCGAGAGCATTAATTAACATTTTTTTTCGGGGGGTGGGGGGTTGAGTACATGTAGGGAGTCAAATTCGATCAAGGCTTGCGGTCAAATCTGACACAAACATACTCATTTCAAAATCTGTATGTCTACGTGCTCATTTTTGTGAGTATGCCTTTTTCTCCGTAAATTGCGGCAACCGTTTCTACCAGTTGCATTTTAGCTTTGGCATTTTCTACTATTACACCAAGTCTCGACCCAAAATGAATTTCCTTAGTCGTGCCCTCTCCTTGTAAGTAGGAATTGACTTAATTTTTTTTTATATTAATTGATTTTAAAATATTAGAATGTTTGAGGGAGGACATAAACTATCTGGCACGTATACAAAAGAAAGCGACTCGAAAAACAAGCCCACATTAAAAAACAAGCTGGAAGTTTACTAAATACAAAAGATTATTTCTCCTCATGATTTTACCATCCACTATGGAACTTCTTAAGAAATTGTAAAGATTTTTTTTAATGATCTTCTATCGGATGGGCTTTTACTGAAACGCTCTTTGATGCAAAAGACGATATCCCAGCTAATTTTGAGGTCACGCAGCCACGTCACAGAGTTCGCCGCAAAAATGTTAATTTTGATTACGAAGCACGAGATTATCCTGGTGGAAGATCCTAAATTAAAATTCAAGATAGTTTTTATTTTTACAATTGACCAAGCAAATGTGCTTGGAATGATTTAATTTAATGCACTATAGTAATTTTTTTCAATTTTTATAAAATATATATGATTTAAAAGATACCCTTAAACATTCAATAATTAAAAACTGTAAAAAGTTAGAAATGATGTTGACAGATGGAGAATCAGTAGATATAAATGCGCTTGATCTAGCAGATGAGATAATGTTAGTTTACGCATTAGTAAGCAAAAAAGACAGCCCAGTAGAAGTTTTAAAATTTATTCCAGTCTTAGATTTTGCGCCAAATTCAAGCATCGCATTAAGAATTTTTACCTTTGCCAATAAAGTGAAAACGGAGAGAGAAGCCAATTCAAAATTTCTACGGTCAACAATTCTTCAAGATAGATTAAATGGTTTATCTATATTACACCGAACTTAGTATGTTAGTTGAACAAATTGATTTAAAAGAATTAATCAGAAAGTTTTCAGAGTTAAAAGTCAGAAAAAAATTACTCCTAACTTTTTGTTTATTTTGTTATTTGTTTTACTATTTAATAAACATTTACACGTATACTGTTATATTGCTTTTTCTTTGCAAGAGCTATTAAAGTTTTATAGGTGTGTATATTTATGAACAATTTATATATATTTTTAATAATATTTTTTATACGTTGTGGACAGGGGCGGCATTTTGAATTTTTGTCCGGGGTGGCAAAACTGCTAGAGCCGGTCCTGTCTATCAAAACTATCTTTAAAAGTGGCACACACCTCTGAGTATTGCGTTAAACTCTAACAATCTATATTTGAATCTGTTCAGCTTTTAGTCCAAATAATAACTCTTGGTCAGCGATATTCAAGATGAATCGCTCATGAATCCCAATTCAGCTAACTGCACAAAGAGTAGAATAATAGTATATTCTATTCTTTAAAAATATGAAAAAAATTAAGAGAAATTTACACATGATAAATCATTGCTCAAAGACTTCACTTGAGCGTGCTGTGGAAATTTAAGGCTACACAGTACCCTTTTTCAAAAAAATTTTTGGAGCTCCATTAACAGTAAAAATAATTTATGTTTTATATTCAGATTATATTATTGAATTGATTCTGAAAAAGAAAAGTCAGTTTGACAAGCCATTATTTCACAATTTTAAAAAAAATAAAATTAAGCATTCGTTTTTTAAAAACTTTCCTAAAATGCTCAGCTGCGACATAGCCATCCTGTGATGACTATGTCTAGTAGGATCCGCGTAAGCTAGAGGTGTGGGATTATCTGTGTTTATTTATATTGTACTTTAACACAACTTTTATTAAGAATAACTTAAATTACTTAATTCTAATTAACAAATTTTAAAGTGAGAGCAACACCCAATTAAACCTATATTCAAGTCAGATCGCGCAACTAGATCACTCTATCTTAATTTTATATTTAATTAACAGTTCACCCAACTTCAAGTACAAAATATTACCTTTTTATAGAGTCACCTTCCCTTCATAGGTTAAAGCGCAATACCTATTACGTACTCTTAGATGAAGATTCAGACTTTCTTAATCTTTATTATATTTTAATTGAGATGAACGTATCCTTCTTCCAGAGCTTACAGGACGACTAACACTTGTTCCGAATGATTCTAATAATTAAGTTACCTCCTAGGTTTGTCTACATCTCATCAAACTTTCATCCTTTTAAAGTATAATTCTTTTGCATATTCGATCTGCTTCTCTTCTTGGTTTGGGTTGGAAAGTTTTGCCATCAATGTCCGTCAAAGAACTTAGAGTTATGATAGAGCAAGGACGCGAGAGACGTCACAACCCTCCAAGAAGAAAACGTGATTTATCAAGGGTTCTACGCCCTTAATAAATTACGTGCCTAAATTTTTATTTCTTGAATCTCTTCGCTTTCTAAGCTTTTATTTAAATTCTTTTAATCTTGAATCCTCATTTTAACTTTTATAATTTCCAATATTTATCTTGAATATTAAATTTTAATTCCTAGTGATTTATAATGAAAAATCAAAGTTATCTTAATTTTAAATTTAAACTCTTGACAATAAATTTTACTCCATTAACTAGGCCAACATTAATACTCACTGCTTAATTCTTGCCCACTCTCACTTTTACATATATACCTCTTAAAGTAACTATACCCTAAATTTTAAAATTTTCCTAAAAGTGCAGATCAAACTTTAATCTGTATCATCATTTCATATGGAGCTGCATTTTGCTCCAATTTTTCGGTGTTGAATTTAATATCTATTTCTACACCCTTCTGTGGGTCTGTCTCCCTGAAATGAAACTCTGAGTCACTGTTTCCAATCTATGTTTACATAATATCAATAAGTTTCACAATTTTATGCATTATATATTATTTGTAAATCATACGTTCTCATCTCCATCCCTACATCTGGTTCCAAAACTCCCAAATGAGCGCGCAGCGCCGTTATATACAGCTATGCCCTGACTACGCCGCGTTTCCCGGAACCAGATGCCCATAATACGGAACAATTCAACAACATATATATACACACATATTATACAATTACAAACATTTTTTCAATAAAACCATTATAATAGCCAACCAAAGTTGAATTGTCGCATCTCACGAAGTCATACATCGAAGCAAACAAATGTGCATCATACTGTTTTCCAGAAAAATTTTTTAACAAGTCAAAAGTTCAAAAATAAATATACACTCATTGTAGTGTTAACTTTTGCTTGGCTTATAACTTTTAAACACCGCCCGAGACTTCTTTTCGCAATAATTTTTCCGACCACTTACAGCGAATCATAAAAATGAAACAATACAACCTGATTTTTATATTCGGTCTCCCACCATGACGTCCAATGATGAGGTGTTACCATTGCGTTCTTTTCCTCTCTCATTCCTCGGTTGCACTGGAATTCTTTTATGATGACAGGCTTGTAATCTCCTTGTCGGCTTTTCCTTGCTTTCCCTGTTGCGTCCTTGGCCGGTCAAATCTCTGTTCGTTTCGGGAGTGACGCAAGCCGTATCTCGGGGTCCATTCTTGAACTCCAGTTGTTGTCTTTTTTGCCTCTTCTTTCACTTCAGAAATAGTACTGGATGAAAAAGGTCTTTATTATTGTGTCCCTTTTTGTGCCATTTTCTCTGTGGTCCACTTGCCCCTGACTCTCCTGATCTCTTTATTCCTTATTGAACCTTGTCCTTTTACTTCTTCCTGTCATTTCCAAATGAATTCAGGAAGCGATCTGACCAGTGATCTGGTGTTTATGGGTCCTATCTGTATTTTATGGCTGATTTGATTGAGCACTAACTTTTGCTCTAACTTACGTTTCACTGCAGATTTTTTCTTTCCATAGTGTGACCGCATGTAATCTGATGTACTTTTTTCCGAAGTACTAGTTTCCTGGACGTGATCTTGCTACTATTTGGATACCTGTTCCTAACTCTCGGTTCCCGTCACATTCCTAAGGACGATATATTCTCTTATTTGATCCACGTTAAATGCTTAGTTCTTTTCCTGATTTCCATATTACAATATTATTGTTATTTCTACTTCTATTGCTCTATAACGTCCTTCAAAATTTTTGTTTAAATTTAGCGCAGACCTTGTTAGCTGCCAAATTTAAAGGGTGTAAGCTTCACAAGACCCAATCATTTACCTTACTTTATATCTTTTTCTGTCTATTATGTACATCTTTTCCCACTCTCTCCGCTTAATTTTCGTACTTAGTTCAGCTTCCCTGAATAACTTCTATATTTTGTATTTTGAATTTTGAACTTTCCGAAATCATACACCAATTTTTGGAAAATGGGGTAAATTTTCGACCTGTGGAATAAATTCAGCCGGTGATTTTTCTGTTGTTTCATATCTACCGCCGTAATGAAATAGCGTAAGCAAACCACGCAAGAATTGATCCCAGGTATCAAAGCTGATCATTAACACATAATTTGCAATCATCAGTACTGCACCCCGATTAACTCTTTCAGTCCGATTTTGCTTGTGGTCTATATGCAACAAGTCTTCATGCTCAGCTCAATCTTTCGTTTAAAGTGCTCAAAAATTTCGGATAAATTGTGTAATTCATTATCACTTATTAATTTTATTGAGCTTATATAACGCGTATTATAAAGTTATTATCAAAAAAAAAATATCCAAGCATTATACTAAGATGAGGCTTTGCAAGAGGGTATATACTTCAGCCTATTTGCTGAAATGACGGTTATTACTAAAATATACATTACGTCTTATTTCCTCGATATAGGATACGGGCCTAACAAATCTAACGTCACTATCTTCATTTGGATAATTTGATATAATTGGATTTAATAGACCAGCTGGTAACGCGTTTTTATAGTTATTAACTTTGCACATATGGCATGTAGAGACATATTGATCAATAATTTTCTCATGTACGGGAAATAACAAACGTCCCGGAATTTTATGATACGTTTTAAATCTTCCCAAGTGTCCTGTATATTCCTAAATATTGGCCTGTCGTGAAATTCTTCTCATTATTTCTCATTCCTTAAAGATTTTGAATGAAGTACACGCATTTCGTTCCAATGACGTTGCGTGTTTCGCATAAAATAACAATCCACTAAACGGAAATCAACTACCCTCTCACATATTATTGCATTAACCGAGTTATCTTCCGGGTTTCTAAATATCTATAGATATGACCACCGGTCATTTTTCTGTTCTGTTGCCAATTGTTCCCGCGAAGTAAGTATACTAAATCCCTGATTATGGCACAATTAACTTTTCCCCACTATACTTTAGGATTCCTTTTGAAAGTATGTCAGCCACGCATTTTTGAGTTCCCGGTCTATGCTCCCATTCTATATAAATTCTTCACAATGGAGTGCCTACCTAATCATCCTACTCGACAGTATTTTGCTATGTGTTAGGCGTGTTAAGGCAGCGTGATCTGTTATTACTTTAATGGGCAAGATTCAAAATATGTTCAATGCCTATACTACTGCTAGACATTCTCTTTCGGTTACCGTATACCTCTCTGCGTTGTTCAGTGCGTACGTGAAGCAAATATAACGGGTTCGTTTTGTTTATTTAAGCACTGCTCCTAAAACCGATTGAACTGGCGTCAAAATAACTCGAATGGCTCCTGAAAGTTTGGTAATTCTTAAAAACTGGCGCCTTTGTTGCCGCCGCCTTGACCTCTCAAATGCCTTTGTGCTTCATTGACTCAGACAAATTTTTTAATTTTCGTTTAAGATTATAAAATGGTTCACAAAGATCTGCAGCTACCTCTTTTTAATAAATTTCGCGTACCACTGGGACATACCCAAAAACTTGACACCTTTTGGAGCATGGGTGGTTCCTTTCTAAAAGGGCTCGAACCTTGTTTCATCCGTTTTAATTCCTTCTTTACTAATAATTAATCCTAAATACTTCAATTCATCGCACCCAAATTTACATTTTTCTTTATATTTAATGTCAATCCTGCATCTTGCAACAACGAAAAAAACCTCCTTAAATAAAAGCTATAACATGGTGGTGAACGATGTAGACGCACAATTACATCGTCCATATAAACACTCACAATCTCTCTATCACCGGTTTCAGGATTAGTCAATTGCCTTTGAAAATTGGGAGCTGCTCCTGATAAACCGAATGGCATCCGCTTGAAAGCATAAGCGCTTACTTTTACTACAAATGCGTCTTAACAATATCACGGGTTACCACGAGTACCCAATTTTTAGATCAGCAGATGACATTATTAGCGGGGTATGTGATGTTCGTTACAGCCCACCTATTAACGGTAAAGGGTATCGCGGATACTTTCTGTGATCGAATTTAGTTTTCTATACCTACCGCGTAAATCTATATGCTTCCTGGATTATCCAGGAAATTCATTAGCTTTTTTCTTTTGCATACAACGGTGACGCGTATAGATTGGAATTGAACAATCGCTTCTCTTTGTAACATTTTTGTATGTGAAAATCAATTATTGCTGCTTTGTCCGGTCGTACCTATATGGCCTTGAAGCTACTGGTGGGTTATTATTCCCGTGTCAATTTCATGGTATAAAACATGAGTAAGACCTGGTTTGTTCGAGACAATCCCTTAAAACTACTTTTCAAAACAAATTTGTAGTTTTTGTTTTTCTACCTCCCAATTTTTGTCTTATGTACCCACCAAACTTTTTCCTCTTTAATTGGTTCAACCACCTTATTTATTTGAGAATCTTAAATTGAACGATTTTGATCAAAATCTAAAATAATCTTTGATCCACTTATGTAATCAACAACAATTTGTACATGGGTATTCTAAACTGTCAACACATGAAATGACCAATTTCTTTTCTCAAATTGCTCCACGTGAATATTCACCCTACAACTCCCATGTTTTTGGCATTTCGCACCCTGTGCTGTTATTACCTGCTCAAGTGATTTTTTTATTTGCTTATAAAAAATATTATTTTCTATATACTTCTTCCGATATAAATGACGTATCTGCTCCGGTGTCCCATAGTTTTCTAAAAATGTTATTTCAATAAAATAGGAACGTGGGGAAGTTCTACGGGTGAGTATACATATATCGGAGAAAAGCTTAATTGGCGTTTCTCTTGGATACTTTTGAGGTTGATCTTTAACTTTACAATATTTAATCGTCCCTTGCATCCTATCGCCTCGACTGAAATTTTCACTCGAAACCTATTCTTGCCGGTCCCTCTATTAAATGTCATTTCGCTCATTTCCTGAAATTGGTAACCCTCTGTTGTTGAATCTCTGATCAATTATTCTGAAATCTATTCCTCCTCGAACCCTCTATTACTTTGATGGCTATTCTCATAAAAATAATTTCTAATACTATTATTTGTCTACGTCCAATTTTCAGAATTTCTCCAGTTTCTACCATTAGCACGTACTAGGCATCCTAAAAGCGTTTTGACTGTCTTTCTACATTATCATTCTTGTGAACCCTTTTTTAATTTGCAAGAATACCTTCTCTTCAAATTTAGCTAAGACTTCCAAAAGTTGTACGGTGTTCTGTGGATTGCGCACCTCCACATAAAGTCTCTGGATCTGTGGTTCGAGTCGAACTAAAATATGATCCACCACCCTGCTTGGGACATTCCTAATTCTAAATGTTTCTTCTAATTTTAATAATCATACACGAAATCAGTGTGGGGTTCTATTTCTTTTCCTGTGAAGCAAAAAAATTTTAAGTTTGTAATTCTTTCTTATTTTTGGACTGTGGGAAAAGCTCTCACATCTAGCCTTGAGCTGTGCGAAATCCGTGGCTGCTTGCACTCCAACACCGATCCAAATATTGAGTACCAATCTTGAGCCCTTCCTCTGAGATGACTTAAGTGAAGTTAATACGACAGATTACTTGGGATTTCAAGTAACTGTATTTGGTTCTCTATTGTTTCTAGAACTCTAAGATGTTTCCCTGACCCGGAAAATACATTTCTTGTAATAGATTTCATCCACCCATTACCTAACCCAGAATTAAAAAGCCTTGGTGTTATTGCGACATAGCCATCCCTGTGATGAGCCTATGTCTAGTAGGATCCACGTAAGCTAGAGAGGTGTGGATTATCTAAATGATGAGATTATGTAATTCTTAACACAACTTTTATTAAGAATAACTTAAATTACTTAATTCTATTAACAACTTTCTTAAGTGAGTTAACACCCAATTAAACCTTATATTCAAGTCAGACGTGCAACTAGATCACTTATCTTAATTATATTTAATTAACAGCCCACCCAACTTCTTACAAAATATTACCTTTTATAGAGTCACCTTTCCTTCATAGGTTGAAGTAATAATTACATGTAATTTTTAGATGAGAAGATCTCAGATCTCTTTACCTTAATATATTTTAATTCGAGATAACCATCCTTCTTCCAGAGCTATAGGACGACTAACACTTGTTCCGAATGATTCCACACTAAGTTATCTCTAGGCTTGTCGCTATATCTCATCAAACTTTCTATCCTTTTTAAAGTATATCTCTTTGCATATTCGATTCGTTTTTTGGTATTGCTGGAAAGTACATCAATCGTGGCCGTCAAAGAACTTAGGAGTTATGTTAGAAGAAGGACGCGAGAGACGTCACACAGCTTTTTAATTTTTTTTAATTATTTTCTTAGATCATTGAAAAGAAAAGTTAGAATGGAGCTACACATCTGTTTCCTTGTTCAGCTTTAATTATTTTCTAGTTAAACCTGGAAAAAACACATTTTTTTTTAATATTAACTAAGATTTTTTTAAAAAATAACTAGAGCTCTCATATCTAAATCCATACTAACTTTTATAGAGCATATGTTTGAGATTATCTACAAAAAAAAAATTCAAGACTGTCTTGAACAGAAAGATCCATAGGGCTTAGAAAACACTTCCTTCCTTCCTCAGTGGCACGACAGCCCAGGGTGGGCCTTGGCCTTCTCAAGAAGCCTTTTCCAGGCCAGCCTTCTTCCTGCCAGTGTTCTCCAATTCCTAGTTCTTAAAACTAGGATATAGTTTTCTAGGACATTAATCCATCTGAGATTTGGCCTGCCCTTTTTTCGTGTGCCCATTGGTTGAGCATTGAAGACTTTTTTAGTGGCGCAGTCTTCGTTCATTCTGATAACGTGATCTGCCAATTTAATTCGTTGCATTTTGATAGTTAACAATTCTTTATATGATCGATAGAGCTCTAAATTTGATCTTCGCCATATTCCATTTTCCTGAATTCCTCCAAAGATAAATCTTAAAATCTTCCTTTCGTAGATACTTCTCATCTGTTCGAGACATGTACCAAGTTTTACATGCATAAGGTTATACTGATTTTAGAATACTTTTAAGAAAACACTTACATCTTCAAAATTATAAGTCTGAGAAAAACACATTTAAAGTTTGTAAAGGTTTTTAAAAAAAAACGTTTTAATGCCTGTAAAGCAGTGCCTATTTCAGTTCATTCCGGGATCTGAACGCAGATCTACAGGTCCCCTTAGAGCTGGAGAATCGGAATTTATAACCAGAAAATCTGTCCAGTTTATCTGGGCTCCCACAGAATAAACCGGTAAAGTTCTAATAATTTTATGTGCTATTTTTCAACTTATTCTCTCTACATCAAAAACACTACTTTAATTAATTATGACTGAAAACAGTTTTTTAAAATTCTATACATACTTTCGCGCAAAATATTGATAGCTTTTGTTATGAAGATATGATCATTCAACTTTTATCTTAACCAAATATTTTTACAAAAGTTTTAAACACAAGACATTAGTACACAAAATAATAATGATATATATATATATTATATGTGTGTGTGTGTGTGTGTGTGTGTGTGTGTGTGTGTGTGTGTGTGTGTGTGTGTGTGAATCCAACCGAGATCTTCCAAAAGGTCGGATCCTTCAGATAGCGGGGTTTTTATTGGCGTGGTGTCTTAAGGGTTTTTTAGGGTGTATTAGTTAATTTTGAAATAAAATAGACAACATAGTTTAAGAAAAAAACTGGTTGAAAACTAAATAATTTATTATGAATAATAGGGGAGTATTTACATGGGGAATATTTACAGAATGGAAATTAGATAAGCATATTTCAGAAGAATAGGAAAGTTAGATCACATTACTTTAAGGAAGGCAATTGAAATTAAATAGAACTCATTATGCTGTTATTAAGACTTACCACCTGGCGCGGGCGAACGGCGCTAATGCGCGAAATACGGCGTTTCCCTGATGGGTGTTAGTGGGCCTCTGCCGAAAAAGGTTGATATCGACGTTTTAAAAGGGACGCTAGATGGCGTTGATGTGGAATACTGTTTTGATTAGAATTGCCGACCTCTGGAAAGGGATATGATCTAACCTTTTACAAATGGGATATCCTACAAAATCACCCTCCTCTGACAGAGTTTGGGCTCTCAGCTCTTACAGTGTTGAGAGCTAAATTATTTACTAAAGAGAGCTAAATTGGATTCAGCTATAACCATAAATTTTAAATATATGAATGTTTTTAAAAAA